>VZTY01012564.1:11070-21717 GCA_013400935.1 Turnix velox | reverse complement strand
TCCCTGCCTATGGCAGGGGTGTTGGAACTCGATGATCTTTAAGGTCCCTTCCAACCCAAACTATTCTATGATTCTATGACAAAATAAGGAGCTATTACTGAAGTGATAGTGGCCATGCATGGACTGTAGCTTTCGGCTTAAGGGTATCTTGAGTCTTGCTTATTTGTGGGTGTAGGAAGATTGCTCTGCTATGGTTCAGTCAGAGAGGAGGTACATGAGGTTTGTGATTCTCAAGNATCTCTGGAGGTGTTCAAGACTAATTTTAGTCTGCATCCAGACTTGTTTCTTTGAAGTGTCTGGGTGAAGGACTCTGAGAACAATATGAAGGGACAAAGGTCTTTTGAATAATAAAAATGTTCAAGTTGTTAAACAGGAATGATATCAGTCCAGAAATAGTTTTCTTTTGAACAAAGATCTAACCTCATTACTAAACTATTCAGCCTCAAACAAGTAATATGATAATCCAAGAAAACTAGGAATTTAAGTAGGGTTTTATTTGGTATTAGGAAATGTTTAAGATCTTGTAGTTAATTATAGGAACATTATGAGATACTTATTCATCAGTTTCTGTCAGAAACTAGCTAGGATTTTAATTGAAATGGCTGATAGGATTATGACATTTATTTTGAGATAATGCATATATACATAAAATAAATACTTCCTGCTTCTGCATTCCCAGCAAAAGTAATAAGCCTTATCATGACAATAAAAATTTGGGTTTAGGCCTGGGCATGAGAGATTTTAAGCTTTGACACCATGTCTTTTCTCAGTATTAAAGTTTTCTTTCTTGACTAACATATACCACTTTTGAGTAAATCAGAATATAGTCTTATTGCTCATGATGCACAAAAGAGTAGTAATGCTGCTTTTCACAACTGAACATTTATAGTTGTTTTAGATTCACACATTTTGACATCAAAAAAGAGGATGAGAAGCAGCTTTTAAAATCTGTGTGAGGTTACTGAGGCTGTGAGAAGTCATACAGTTTGCCCTCTTTGTACTAGGTTCCAGAGATTTTTTATAAAATAATTAAAAAGAAATCTTTCCCCTTTTTCAGCTAAGAATAAAAGCAGCTGGAACAGCTGTCATCAGGGAAAACCTGCAAATAGAGAATTTTCAAGTTAGCCATGTCAAAACTGAAGTTTAAAGCTAGCAATGGTAAACTGGATAAGAGCCCTTTTCACTGTTACTTTTGTTATTGAAGCCTGTGGCTATGAGGAGATATTAAAAGCTGGACTTTGTGATTAAGAGATAAGTTCTACTTTGTTATTCCAGTTTTTATAAGCATATTTTTTGGCACTGAGTTACCAAATGTTCATTTGAGGAAAACCCTAAAGATAATGGCAAATTATGTGAATGTTGTAGGATTTCTTTTTGTGAAATAATTCCAGAATTTGAGGAAATGCATACTCAAGAATGTATCTTTTGGTTTTCAATATCCATCATCGAATATTATTCCCTGCTCACTAGTTCACAGTTAGTTTTATGGGTTTTCTTCTATTTTCTGTCATTCTCCATTACAGAAAATAATTTGTCCATATTTTCTAAATAGTGTTTTAGGTCTGAGGCTTTAGATATCCACCTTCTTCCATTGAAATAAGATTCCTATGGAGGAGAACTGAGATAGTTTTTAAGATCAATGCCAATTAGCATTTATATTGCCATAAACATTTATTGTGACTTCATATGCAGTAGCATCACCAGGTGTCTCATTAATTTGACATTATCAATAGTATTTTCTTGCATTTGAATGGTAGCCTTCCTTCAGGTTTCTAAATGTTGGTCAGCCAAATATAAATGCAAAGGACAGAGAAAAAGAAAAGCCAAAGGCTATTTGATATGTCAAATAATAGTTAATGTCATAGCTAGCTGGTGAATGCCTGTGTTTGCATTCTGTGGAGTTTTCCCTATGTATTGGGAAATTATCAACAGCATAATTAAAGATTAAAGTAACCCTAGTGCTTAACTTTGTGTTATTTTTTTAAAAAAAAAGGAAAAGGAAAGGGATAAAAAGAAAACCTGAACAAGCAAATATAATCTCTCATTTATGACTCCATATGTAGTTCTTTATATATTTAACATGCATCCTCATCTGGTGGGAGCAACATGACATAAATAACAGAGAAATTGTATTATTTACCCCAAATTACATAAGTAATTCAGATGATAAGTTTTTCTTGTGTTATTTGTAACTAAAATATTAACAGTTTTAAAATAGTTACTTATATAAAATCAGTTTGCAATATAAAAGGTGTTAGGTAAGGAGTGGTCTGGAGCAAGGTGTTATGTTAATGAACGTTACATTCAAGTTCAAGCCAGCTGTTCCCCCTCTTTATTAACCCTCCATAATTTAAGATTCATCTGTTTTCTACTGAAACAGTTCTTTGCATTCATGAAGCAATTCTAATTATCAGAAGGAAATAAAATATAGTAATCTACAGAAGTCTGTACAGCTTCTAACATGGAAGCTGGCACTGGNTAAAAAGAAAACCTGAACAAGCAATTATAATAGTAACTTAACTTATCAATACCTGAGGGGGTCCTACAGAAAGGCAGGGGAAGGAATTTTTAACATAATATCGGATGGGAGGACTAGAAACAATGGATATAAATTGGAGGGGGATAGATTTAGACTAGACATAAGAAAGAAATTCTTTACAGTGAGGGTGGTGAAGCAGTGGAACAGGTTGCCCAGGGAGGTTGTGGATGCCCCCTCTCTGGAGGTGTTCAGGACTAGGCTGGACAGGGCACTGAGCAGCCTGGTCTAGTGGGAGGTGTCCCTGCCTATGGCAGGGGGGTTGGGACTCGATGATCTTTGAGGTCCCTTCCAACCCAAACTATTCTATGATTCTATGATCATTGCTTGGAAAAGTATCACTGAAAGAAAAGCTGCTTCTTGTTGCTGTCTTTCTGCTCGCCTGTGCTTGTGTGCTGAGGTGAAACAGACTAGAGTTGATGCTGGAAGTGTACGCTTGTGCAAGACTATAAAAACTTACTAGTCATAAACACTGGAAAGAAAAGGAATTTATACTTTCTCATGTCTACTGTTCCCCTGAAGGAAAAAAGGATATCTCTTTAATAGATACAGCAAGATCCTGATACGTGTCACAATCTCAGAACTTTACCATTAGGTGATCCTCATTGTATCTCCCAGTATCTTGCTCCTTCCATAGTGCAGCACAGTCTCTAACTGCTGGTTTAGAAATAATTTTGTCATTCCAGCTGCTCTCCTACAAGCTCACCTGGAGTCTCAGTCAAAAACATAACATTTTCTTTATAATGGAAACTTCTTGGAGTATTCTGAAAGGTTCTTGTTAGAGTTAGGTTGGTGTTGGACAAGATCATTTGAAAGATCCCTTCTAACCAAGATGATTCTGTTGTTTAGTTGAGTTTCTGATATATTTGGAAATGCTAACAGTTTCATAAAAAAAAGTGAAAGCCTGCAGAGCAGAGGGTCTAACGAGAAAATCTTCATATATTCTTTCCAGCAATGAGTTCTGCAAGTTCTGTGATTCCCTGTAATATTGCATTCCCTATGAAAAAAAAAAAATTAAAAAAAACCCTTCAGTAATTATGTAGCAGGTATTTGAGGTTTTTCTTAAAAGGACTTACTACTGCAGACTTTGTATTATGTTTTAAAATGCAACTGAAACAAAATAGAAAAATGGATTTTATTTAAATGAGTTAGATCATCTTTATAAAAATTGAATATTTTTCTTTCAGTTAACAGGTACCAGCAGCATCCAGCAGCCCTTTACAATTGTACCATTTAAGACAAAATGGAACAATGCACACTTTCATATTGTCTTATTTGATCTTGAAAAACTTGAGGAACTTCTGCTGTCATCTCAACAAAATGGATTAAAGTCATCAAATTCATTTTACACCTGTGGTGCTCTAGAAAGAGCCAAAAGTACTATGGAGAAAAAGCCGCTGACATTAAAAAGAAATAAAACTTCCGGCTCTGTATCTCCAGTGGATGGGAAAGTAGATACTGTCTGTTCAGACCAGGTCTGTAGGGATAACAACAGGCTTTTGGAAGAAAGCAGCGGCATGAAAAGACAGAAAAAAATGAAGAGTTCAAGAAAGATTAGAATGCAGCCATCAGGAAACATTGATGTGAACATCACCACTGATATGGCTAAACTGCTTTTGTCATGTCTCTTACCGTGGGGTGTAGATAAAGAAATAGACAATCTTTGTGTTAGACACTTGGATATCTTGAGACTTCAGTGTCCGGTTTCTTTTGGACTTGTGTCAAATGAAAAGCACATATCACTCATGTTGCCAGGATGGAAATGTACTGATTGTAGTGTGCTGGAAGAATGTGCAATAATCAACTTGTTTTCAAAGAGAGTGCTTGATTTATCAGGCAAGTACCGTGCTGCAACTGAAGGACAATCTGCAAAGAAGGATGGACTTGAGGATGATGTTTGTGAAACAAAGGGATTTGAAATACTAGTATTCTTACTTAGCAGAATAGCTTCAATCAACAGAATAATTAACATGCCTTCAGCAGTTGCAGATGAAATAGAGAGGTAAGAACCTTCTTATTATGAATCTTATGAAACAAACTCTATGAAAAAATATGGACTTTTGCGATACAGTTTACATTTTTTCTCTAGAACTTATAAGGTGTTCTTTGAACAAAAGGAGAGTCAGGATGAAATTCAGCATCTTTCTATTTTTCCATTTAGTACATGAGAAAACTGATGGAATAAACTTTTTTCAACAGAACAAGAACATAAATTATCAATATTCACATCCCCTTTTTTCCAGAGATCACCCTCTTCCTTGCAGTTTAAACAAGGCCCCTTCAATCACATTTCCAGATGTGCATTAGCACATTTGTGCCATTTTAAATTCTATTCTCTATGTACTTCTTTTACCATGAAACCCTTGGCTTCACAGATAAATAAAACATGAGAGACAAGAACAGTCTGTCCTACTTACGCTGTCTAAAATACAATCCCCCAGTAACAATGGCAGCTACTGGGAATGAATGCCTCATCAGCCCTTATGTTGTGAGAATCATCCAAATAACATTTATGTTACTCAAAACAAATTTATTGACTAAATGCTTTTTCAGTGTTAAAGGAAAAATAGCATGCTCGACATTATTTGACCAAGCCAAATAGAGCATGCTAAATTGGGCAATGTATATTGTTCACAGACTTTTGTTGTTCAGCAAACCTAGGTTGGTCTGTATTTAGCATTTTAGGGACAATTAACTTCAGTGTTGGTGATGCTATGGCCCAAAGGCAAGAAGGGGGACAAAAATTATTGATCTTGATGCTGCAAATTTCTGTGTATCTTCCACAAAGCTCTAGGCGTTCAGAATATCTCAAGAGACATGTAACCATCCTGCAGGACAAGCACTTGAGTCTCAGTTACCTTTGCTGCTAATCATGTTGTCTACTAGTCCATATTCAAACCTTCTGTGGAAGGTTGTTTCCAGAATTCCTTTCTATGCAGGAAATGCAGCTGATATCCTTAGCTCTGCCTGCTTTGACACTAAAGAATGGACTTGTATATTTATTCCTTGCAGTGCAGCACAGTGTCTAACTATTGGTTTAGAAATAATTTTGGCTTGCTTCTGTTAGTGCTGCCTCACACTGCATATAGTCATGAAATGTGAATTCTGTGAATTATTTTAGCACCAGTCAGTAATAGCCTTGATCTGGGCAATGTAATAATAAAGTTTAGAACTGTTTGGCACATTCAGTGATTTTACTGTTACAGGAGAGTAAAAGGAATTTCTTTTTTTTTGTTAAATAAAATACATACATGCATTTTAATCTGCAGTATCAGAACTGGAAAAATTTATTTCATTAGTTCACAGGCTGCTACATGTTTTTGGATGTGTCTGCTCTGCTCATTTTATGCAGAAACTGACATTTTCAACATTCAAATATGTTTCTGCTTACACTGTGGATTTGACAAATCATCATTGCACAATGAAAAATGTTTGATTGAGACACTGTTAAATGGTTACTATCAGAAGGTTTCCATTTGTGTTTAAGCTTCGGGTTATAATACTTCTGTGAACCCCTAGCTATTTGATTGAATAAATTTGTGAAATGTGAAATTGAACAGTAAATGAGAAACTTTAAGCACATATTTGAAAAAATGTTTGAAATCTGAAAAAAAAAAAACCCCATATGAATAACACAGCTTAGGAAAAACTTGGACCCAAGTTCATAATCTGTTGTTCACAAATGTATTTGTATATCTGTCGGATTTTTGCAACATAGAATCATAGAATAGTTTGGGTTGGAAGGGACTTTAAAGATCATCTATGAGCATATATAAATCTACAGTAAAGTAGAAGTGGGACAAACAGGAAGAAACTAAGGAGAATCTTGAGAGAATTGGTTTTCTGTTGCCTTTTGAAGTTTTTTTACCCCAAAGGGTGAAAGCTCTTAAAGTTTTTTGCTGTTGTGAAGCTTCTTAGCATTCTGAAGCTTTTAAAATATTATGACTTGCTGTTGATTATTGTGCATTTGAAATATGCAATATATTATTTTTGAATAACACTATGATATTTGTCACTATAGCAACATATTTAAAATAACTAGTTGTGCAAGGCTTTGGAGTGTTTTCTTACCCATCTTTATCCCATTTTACCCATCCTTTGTCCTCAAGAGTTTGGTTGCTGAGTTAGTCACAGTACTGAAGAGTAGTATTTTGATTTATTTGTTCACATATGAATTTTTTGTTAGTGTGCAACATAAAATTGAACTGTAGTGAAGTTTGGAGCCTAATGTAAAGTTTCCTGCACATGGGTGTTACTTCTCAGTTTTCTGTATGTGTGCATGTTTGAATGCCAAGTTGTGGGCTAAGGAATGGAAATGACTTTTGAGGAGAACCTAAAATGTTGTTGTTAGTAATTGATAGCAGAGTACCCATCTTAAAAAGCAATAGTAAGCCCCCTTTTTTTTTTCCTAAGTATTTTCAGGTTTTGTTTAATGGTTTCATATTCTTTTAGTCTACAGAAATCAGAATCTGCACATGAGAAATGGAAAAATACAGATGCAATAACACCTTCATTCCCCAGTTTTTATGGAGAGTCTCCAAACAGTAAGTGTCTGGAGGAAGCGCAATGCTAGCTATCAATGTTGGGATTTTTGGTTGCTAAAGCAGAACATTTCACTTCAATAATGAAAAAAAGCCTTGTATTCTTACCTTTGAGCAAGTCCAGTTAGCAAATACAGAAACTGAATTATTCTATTATTTTCTTCTGTGAATATCACACAAGCAAAATGCAAACAGAATACAGAAATCAATGATATTTTCCAGTGACAGCAAAATGTTCAGCTGAGTTTCTAAGGATGTTTTTTAGCAATTGCAAAACCAGAAATGTAATAAAACAAACACTGTGGTCTCCCCCCTCCCCCATCTCCCTCATCACCATTATGTACCCAACCAATAATATATACAGCCCTTGAAGCAAACTGTTGCCTTAGTAATACAAGAGTCATCTTGAGTGTTCAATAATGCCCTTAGACTTTTGGCTTAGGGCAGAATAAAGCAATCTCTTCACATTAATGTCCCACAGGCAGTTGTTTGCCAATCTTGGCTTTAGAAGCCAGACTAAGTTCATTTTCACAGAATGAAGCAAAGAATGTTTAAATATAGAATCATAGAATAGTTTGGGTTGGAAGGGACCTTAAAGATCATCAAGTTCCAACCCCCCTGCCATAAATGTTGTTAGCATTTTTTTAATGAAATGGAAGAGCACTACTGCTAACACCTTAGTTATACTGTAATAAATACAAAAAGACTTTTACTTATCTTTCCTGCACGCTGCCACTGATGAGAACAGCATCAAGATCATGGACCTATTTCCTATAAGCATACATAAATTTGTACAGAAGAGTATGACTCTAAGTGCTTTTATCAAACTTCCTGGCTGAGTACTGACTTCTCAGAATCCAATAAAAAACAAAACTAAGCACAAAATACTTGGGAGAAATTGGTATTTAGAAATTAGACTACAACATCCACGTCAAGAATACTTAACGCTAGAAGAGAGTCAGGTAAATTGCCACATCAATTCTACCAAGTAAGCTTTCCTGTCCAGTCTCCTTTTGATGTTCTAGACAGATATCTCAAACTAAAGTCAACTCCTTTTTTGGTGGAAGTGTTTTTGTGAAGAGTTTCAGGAGTAAGGGACTCAAGGTTTTGTTTCTTCTGAAGAACACGTACTTGCCTTGACACTCTCTTACAATCTGTATTGTTCTCCCTTTCCAAGCACTCCCAAGAAGACTGAAAGAGTGCTTAAACTGTAGATATATTTTCTCACAACTGTAGGCTCATAGTGCCTGCACAAGCTTTCAACCATCCACATCACAGCAAGTTGCTACATCTCTGGCTCACAGAGTAGGGATATTTTTCAGTATACACTGCCTAACAATTATATTGGACCCATCACACGTTAAGACCTGTTGAGACCAATAGCACTATTTCTTTAGGTCACATCTTGACCCTCCAATCTGTAAAAGAGATTTAATGTCCCTATTTAAAATTTTTAGTCTGTCTNTTGCCTTGACACTCTCTTACAATCTGTATTGTTCTCCCTTTCCAAGCACTCCCAAGAAGACTGAAAGAGTGCTTAAACTGTATATATATTTTCTCACAACTGCAGGCTCGTAGTGCCTGCACAAGCTTTCAACCATCCACATCACAGCAAGTTGCTCCATCTATGGCTCACAGAGTAGGGATATTTTTCAGTCTACACTGCCTAACAATTCTATTGGACCCATCACACGTTAAGACCTGTTGAGACTAATAATAGCACTATTTCTTTAGGTCACATCTTGACCCTCCAATCTGTACAAGAGATTTAATGTCCCCATTTAAAATTTTTAGTCTGTCTTTCCTTCTGATTCTTATGATGATGGGAGAAATTCCTATTGGATGAAACACAAAGTTAAGTGGCAATGGAAAGTCAGTAGATGAAAGGCATGGAAATGAGGTAGAGATGGCAAAAATGTTCTTTGACAAAAAAATAGTTTTTCTGGGTGACATTAACCTTCTTAAGGTATTTCAACTCGTATCCTATATCTCCTACTTGTTAGTTGTCGATAGTTTCCACAGTTATTTGGATTTGCAAACTCAAATCGATTTATCTGAAACTTGCAGATTTCTCAGGTATACTCTTATACATCAGATGGACAGGACAGCAGAACAGGCATTGTGAAGTTCTTGATTCTGCTAACATTTATGGAGTTTGTATACAAAATCAGATGAAAACAGGTGTTTCACATGCAAATCCATAAGTGCAAAACTTTTCTTAACTGCAAGTGTAGCTGGTGAGTCACTGACTTATGTGACAACTTGACCACTCAGCAGTGTTGTTGCTCTGTAGAAGAAAAGGACATCTGGTGGAACTGTAACTATACAAAATGTTATAGCTTTGAAATTTAAGTAGAGAAAGAAATAGTTAGGTACCCCAAATTGGAAAGTATTCTCAATAGTAATGATGAATATATACTCTATGCAATATTAGACTCTGTTAAAACAAAATTTTTCAAAGAAAAAAAAAAAACAAACAACCAAAACAGAAACAAAACAGCAATCTGTTGAACAATAAATGTTCAAACAACATATTGTCTACATTCTTTGGGCTTACTGAAGCAGATGAAATCATATTCTAAGAAATTGCACTTGTTCTGATCTTTTCAGGCACACTGCTGAAGTGAAAAATGGAAGATTTTAACTATCTTTTTACTTTATGCTATACATATTGTCATCTCCTAAACTGTGTGTGTTTTTCAGGTAAAAGGAGATACAATTCCCCAGACCTTGGGAATGTTTTATTGGTGAAGCTCATTTGTTGTTGGAGTGACCAATCTATAAAGGTAGGAAATAGTCTCTCAGTTTTGCAGTCTACTGTCGGATGTAGTTCCATATTTGCAATATATAATGTGATATAATAGTTACAGATTTATTGTGCTTTTCAGGTCTATGGAAATCAGATTATTATTTCACTATGAAGTATGCCACTCATGAAACTGTTTTGCCTTAAACAATGTGTTTAAATATAGGGAAGTATCTGTCCTGCTAGTCTTTAATCTAGGTGGTCTTTTCCACAGCATGTGTTCAAAAAGCTAGTTATATGTTCTTTAACAAAACAGATTTAGATTATTGATGCCATTTTGTCCTCCAAGCCAATAAAGGCTAAAATAAGAACAGTGTAATACACCAATGTATTATTATAAATGAAACAAAGTCCCTCTTTAAATGATAATTAATTAGTCTCAAGTTGTTGCTCATTAGAATGCTGTTCAAGAATGACTTAGAAAAGTCAGTTATGTTGTATGGGCTCCCAGTTCATGCCTGTTGATAGTGAAGAGTCTAATACCTGCATTTCAAGTGCAAATACTTTCTAAAGCTGAAATGTGCAGGGGTACTGCAGTGATAGTCCCCTGTTCTGTTAGGCACTAATGCTTTCTGCAAATATTCAATGGAATCTAGCATTTAACCTTGAACTCATCAGTTCTTTATAAACCCACTGTCTGCCTGTTTCCATATTATTTCAGCATTCTTCCTGACTTAAAAGCTATCCTTCTTCCTCTTATAATGAGATTTTTTTTTTCTTTTTTTGTCTCCTTTTAAGAACCATAGCATCATAGAACTCTTTCT
>VZTY01012563.1:4004-48070 GCA_013400935.1 Turnix velox | reverse complement strand
GGGCTGCAAGATAAACCACAAAAGCTTGATGTCTCCTAATTGAAAGAGGAGCAACAGTGTAAGTGCCTGTGTTTTTCAACCACTTTCATTGCACACTTACATGGACTCTCATCCCAGTTTCAGCCAGGAACTTTCCCCAGTGCTACAGAGCAGGGAACACGTTTACAGTGTTGTGAAATGCTTTCTTGATGAGAGTGAGCTCCTGTTTGTGAGAGCTCACCCATCTGTGGATGCTGGAGTGCAAAGGTACATTTTTAGGAGCAATAGGGGAAATAATGCATCAGACACATCTGTCACCAAGTTGCCTCATCTTCTACATCACTGTCTTTGACCTTTTTCAGGTGCTTTCTTTGAATGAATAGTTATTTTTTGCAGGCTGAGGAAGAACACGGGGCTTTTGACAGCTCTTCTCCATCATTGTTTTTTTCTTTCTTTGTTTTTTTCTTTCATCTTTTTTTCATTGTTTTGTTATTTCTTTTAAGTGGACACTTGAACCAGAAATGAGTCAACCCTTTTGGTTTTTTTTCTTGATCTAAAGCACAATTTATCCCATGGAGACTGGGCCACATTTCAGTTTTTAAGCTCACAGTGCTGGCATCTCACATTGACAATGATGTGTTTGATGAACTCCCAGTAACACTGCAAAGGGCTGTCCCCTCTTGAAGCTCACCTGGCACCAAATTGACACTAAAATCTTTTGAAGCTGGGACAAGTATTTAATTGACATCACAGAGCTGGCCTGATATTGTTGTGCTAAAGCCGTCAGGCAGCTACAGACAAAGTGAAGGAGCGATGTAAGTGACCTTTTTTGTTCAGAGGAGGTTGAAGCAGTGGAGAAGCACAGCCAAGGATTAGAGCATGCATGCTCACTGGTGTGTTTCCATGTTTTGCCACCCTATTATCTGTCTTCCCATACAAAGCACATGACAACCTGTGCAATTTCCTGAGAGTCACTGCTTTAAGGTCAGTTTTGTCTGCTGTTGTTTTCTAGGTGAGGTATGAAGTTCCCATGGCTCAGCTGATGCATAGGGGCATGCTCAGAGTGTCTCGTGTAAAAGGTGGGGTAAATTGTGGGCTATACCTCTGTCTCCTTGAGGTTTGTTTGTCAGGCAAAGGCAGAAGAGTCTCTGGGGACCATGTGTACCCCATAGCAGGCTTCTAGATAGTGTTGGGCTCTGACAGTCCTCAAAACAAAAGTGCTTGTACCACCACCAGCAAACTTACCAGCAGAAGAGGCCACATGATGCCACCAGGTGACTAATAATAAATACAGTTCTTGGCTTGCACTAGGAAGGACCACGTAGTGTCTTCTAGTTTTGCTCTATTCTTTTCTGGTTTTCATCGTCCATGGGACATGTCTGAGTCAGAGCAGAGAGCAGGCTGTTGCAAGAGGCACTCCAAGAAATATGCTGCTTTTGTTTATTTTTATTTCTCCCTGCTTTGCAAGGATGGAGTGTGTAGGAAGAACAAATGATCTTTCCTTACAAATTGAAAGGGAGAAAATAATATTTTAATGCAAGATTGAAAGTCAAGCAAGACTGTATTCTAGGCCTCCTGTGGGCTCAGAGGTGACTCTGCAAGAAAAGTGGTCAGCTCCCAGTCCTTGTCACAACCTCCGTGTAGGAGAAAGCTCAGAGACAAGCAGCCAGCCCCTGTCCAAGGGTTATGAGGAGAGGTTCACCTTCCTCAGGAGCTTGGCCATTAACATTGTAGGCATTGACTGCTTGTGATGTTGCGGTTTCCTCCCGGGCCTGATGGTCCCAAAATAACAGAAAAGGGACTTTGGATGCCATCTATTGGAGAGGTGTAGGAAGGGAGAAGACAAGCTGTCTTCATCTGCACAGGCAATATGCTACCACAAACAGACTGGCTGTTTTGGCTGAAATACTCACTTCCATCTGGAGTAGGTGGGTAATGAAGTGTCTTCTCTGTTGTACAACAATAAGGCAGAGATGCAGCCTGTAGAATGGGATGTTCAATGTCAACATGCTTTTAGTCAAACCTTCTCTGGTTTGACTAAAGACCAACAACCTAGAATAATTTCTTAGCAGTGAGTGGTTTGCTGATGCTGTATCTGGGCTAAGGAGAAGAGCAAAGGCCACTACTGGCTGGTTGTCCTTAGCAGTTGTGGGACTGTTGTTTGATCTGAAACCAGACTTTTCTCCTGATTGGTGACCAAGCATACACGCTGCTGAGGGGCAGGACTGAGATGTGTCCAAAATAACATTATCTTGCTGGTCCCATCAGGATGCAGGAGATCTATGATGGGGAACTCCTGACCACAAGCTGAACAAGGGAATGCTTTTATTGTTCGTACTTTTGTGAAGGATCACTTTATTGTAGCGCCTTGCACTTTTCCTCTTGGTTTCTGCAGGTTTAGGATCTATGGATGCTGCTTAGTTTATCCAGGGGTTTTGCCTGCTTTAGAAGGACTGTGAGTGTACTTTGTGCTCAAAGGCAACAGACTGATTCCAGCTGGCATCAGTCAGGGATCCAGTATACATGCCCCAGGACTATTTTCACTGGGGTAATTATTGTTGTTGGTGTAACAAGCACCACTGTAATCATAACTCTTATTCTTCATGGATCTCCATGGAGCCATTAAAAGCCTATTGTAATCTGTAGGATCCCTGGAGTACTGAAAATTAATAGCAGTGTCTATGCATTACAATCACCACTGGGCAAAACTCAGAAAAACCTTTTTGCTGGGAAGTCCAGTTATCTGGAAAACAGAGATTCAGAATTACTAGCTCTTAGGAAAATAAGAATGCTGAAATAGAAGTTTGGAAACCCTCTTTCTCGGCTGTTTTGAAAACTCTCTGCATGTTGGGCTTCTCTAAGACAGATTAGTCTTTCGAGTTACTCCTCAACTTTCATTTAACATCATAACCCCAAACCCACAAAACTGCTGCTGCTCTAATTAGCATTGAGTGAAACAGCATCTTTTACCATCCAATTCAAAATGTCAAACAATCCCCTTCCAGCAGCAAGAACACACCTCAGACAAGCAGATAAGATATTCAATTAGAGCAGTAGCTGCTTTCAATATTTTGGAAAACTGATCGCAGGCTAAAATAAAAGCAGAAAAATATGGAGCCGGACTGGCAGGCAGGAGAAATCTTAGATGAAGTTAGCACCCTGTTGTTTTCCCAGGCAGATTATTAGGTGTATTTTGTTTCTTCTCAGCAGTAAACTGATAGATTTCCAAGAGAAAATTTCAGTCGTTTCGGAACTTTGTTCTCCTGAGCAGCTGCAGTCTTGATAAACCTGCAGCCAATGGGGAAAATTCATTTGCAGTGAAGTACATGTAGCTTCTCTGTAGATCCCTGGAGATGGGTAGGACAGTCTGTTTTCTGCCAAATTTACAAAGAGAGGAACAAGCTAAGTTTGACACTGTACAAATCTTCATACGTGTTTAACCACTGGCTTGAAGGAACTGCAGTTTCTGCTAGGGAGGATGAGCTTTCTAAATACTCAAAGCTGACAACCTCTACTCCAAAAAATTCTCACTTTAATTTAAGCTTAGTCAGGGATTAAAACAAGAGAAAATTACATGCAAAGCAGCATTGTTACCTATGGGCAACCAAATGAGTGGACAGTCTGAGAGAATTCCTGAATTAGGTACTCTAAGCCTTGCATGCAGTCTTTGGGGTATGAGCAAGACCTCATCTTTATGGGAATATATGGTAGATAGATTTATAATTATCTTTAGGTAGATATGTTGAAGTGGTAATCTGTGTTTGCAATGTGGTCCTGGAGTTTTGTTTGCTATGGAAATGGGACTTAAATCTTGATGTTCAGTGACTGCTCCAGCCATCAGATGTGGCCATGAATCGAGTTGTGAGGATGAGGGTGAACCTTTGTCACAGCTCAAAATGCTCCACAGTCTGACAGCCTTGCACTTGGCACCATCCTTTCCCTGTTAATTTGATTTGTACAAGTCTAGGATTTCTAATAAAAGCTATTGAGGGATTTCTGATTTGCTTCAACCTGCAAGAACTTCTACATGTGTGAGTAGGTGATGTAGGCAGCTAGGATCAAAGGGCTTATAACACCACAGACTGGGGGAAACAAAGGTAGGAGGAAGCAGCATAGACCAATTTTACTTGGCTGGAGAATCTGGGAAACCAGATGGAAAGCTTTCCCCTGTAGGAGGTGAGGAGTTTTCCTGCATGTCTTGAGTAGGGTTTTTTTATAGCTCCTCTAGGTATGACAGACATAGATGGGCTTGCCGTGGGGTGCCTACCACACAAGTGCTGGTGTCTGTGGGAGAGCTGTTATCACTGGAAGGCTCTTTGTCCCTCTGTGTTCAGTCATGGACACAAGTCACTATGCAGTCACTACAGTCATCTTTGTCTCTGCTCAGCATTGTCTGTGAGGGACCACCGGGATCTGAGGATGATGGGGTGCATACCACACATAAATACAGGGCAGTTGTGCATTGCTGCTAGGGGTGAAACCAAGTCTTTTTATATTGTTTGAGTAACAAATGGAGGAAATATCTGTAATCTCTCTTCCCTGCCACTCCTAGGGAGCTATCTTGTTGCCTTTCCTGTGGAGTCCTCAGCTATGGTTCTGCCTATGGGAACAGCTACCCAAATGGATTGTTTAACTTTGACCAGTTTTACAGGGTTCCCTTTTTGTGCATCTGTCTTACATGGCAGGAGTCAAAAAACTGATCTTCGGTTTCCATCTGTTTTGTGAGATATGAAAGCTCCTCTCCTGTGAAAGTTCAGTTTGTGCATCATTAATACTTTCTCACTAGTCTGTATGGTGCTTCCATCTCCCCACATGCTACCTCCTTAGTCTGCCTGGTATCCCCTGGCTCCCTGGGACTCACCATATTGATGCCAGTCACAGCACAGACATTCTACTGGGCATAGTGGTGATATGTGCCTGTAGTCCCAGCTACTTGGGCAGCAGAGCCCACCAGATCACTTGGGCTGTCTTTCATTTTGGTGACCAGACTGGCCCAAATCAAAACATCCTTCAGAAGCTATGATGTGCTCTGTGATGTCTTTCTCTTGGAATGTGTCCTCTTCAGTAGACAACACCTGTGCTGGAATAAAAGCCCCGTCTGGACACTAAACTGTGGGGTTTGGTACTACCTAAACTCTGTTACCAGGATCTTGTACAGGAACCAAGGCAGGGGCTGCAGGTTTATTTTGCTGCTTTGCAGAAATCACAGCCTTATGGGACAGAAGAAAAAGTCTCATGGTGTTGGAGATAGGCACGTGCTGCTTCTAGCTGCAGTGTCTGGATCCCAGACATCCTGGGGTGGAGGGAGAGCATATTTAGGCTTCTTCAAGTCCTCTAGATTTTCCTGCTCACTCTAGGACCACTCTAGCATCTTTGTTCCATGCATGACAGTAAAGGTTCAGTCTTTTAAAATAAGTATAATCAGAATCACTCAGGATGCTTCAGTTGTGATCTCACAATTGTCTGATAAACTGACATTAAGCTTTTTATACCAACATTTAAACTTATTGCTCACTACATCCTAGCATGTTTTTCCACAGATGCCTGAAGTACTCGTATCTCCCCATTTTATCATCTTTTGTTATTTGCAAACTGTAATTTTTTTCCCTTTTTGCTTGATCCCCTCAGTGCACACTCTGACCTTATTAAATTGCACTCTTTTTAGCTCTCAAGCTCAGGCATTTCATCTTTTGCAATAATTTCCAATTCTTCCCTCTGCAGAATCTTTATCTCTGTACCCACAGCAACCATCAGCGCCCTGTTCTTTCTTCAGTCAAAGTTATTACTGAAAAAAGTTGCTTTTTTTTTGTTTTTTTTTTTTAAGAGGCCCAAAGTCTCACCTTTCAAATCCATTAGAAATTTATTGCCTTCCATTGGTTCCCTTTCCATCTAAACCTGGTGATGTCCACAACCTGTCCTCGGCTTGGTGCTTAGTTGTCTTCACAGATTCTAAACTAATCCTCTTTTTTGGGACATTACTGAATAAGTAAGACTCCAAGTGTGATGTCAGCAAATAGAAGACATCTCATATTTCCTTTTCTAGGAAAACACTGTTTTATGGTATCAAGTTAGTGAAGGATTTATAGGAGGAGAGTAGCTGTGGCAGCTCCTGCTTTTAGCACATGCTTATCTTGAGCTACAACTGATTTACTACTGAATTCATCCTACCTGGTTTTCATTGTCTACTGTGTGGATGTAAGATCCATTGTAGACACTTCAAATCCTTCGTGCTCATGAGAGAATGCAGGTACTGATGCTAGGTCTGATAAGCTGCATGCAAGGAAGTGATGTCTTGATAAACCTTAATCTCTTGATTAGCTTGTAAATCTCAGAAATTGCACAGCAGACCTGACAGTGAGCCTCAGGATATTCATATTGATCTTTTCAGGGATCTTCCATGAGCAAAGTCCTTGAGGGCTGAGGTCTGGAGCCACTCTGTTGCTTGCTGATTTTATTGATGCAATGCTATACTTTAATCTGTCCTTTGCATTGTAAGCACTAAAGCTGCAGCTGCTGGTCTAGAACTGCTCCAGGCTATGTCTTGGCAAATATCTTGGCATGCAACCATTTTAAAGATGACTTAATAACTCCAGAAAAACTCAACCCCTAAATCATTCAAGGACTGGAGAGTCATTACTTATTGGCAGGACGTGAGATGGGAAGTGGCCAGCACAATACATCTGCAGCCTGTATGGGATGCACAAGCCCACAGGGTTGGCTCTGTGGCCAGTCAGCCCTAACTAGGAACTCAACAAATAAAAATTCACAACTGAAACTGCCAAACATCAGGATATTGTGAGGTTACAGGAAGAGAAATTCATAGTCCAGCTCATCCTGTGCCGCTGTCCTTACCCGAATTCGGACTTCTTTGTAAGCCTGGGATTTTTTAACATGAACAAATTTCAATTTTAGTGGTAAGGAGAATTAATGATACCATCCAGTTATTTGGATTATTCACCTCATGTCTCTTTTGAATTTGAGAGTTAAAAACCCTGTAGGTTTTACTGATGCCCAATATAAATGAACATATTGGTCATTCTATGCTTTTCTGCACCTTCACAGCATTTCAGTGTTGATTCTACTGCAATTCTAGACTGAATTCTAGGCTTCAGAGAAACTTTCCCACAAGGCTCTGTAGCCCTAGATAAAGAAAGAAGTGTTGAGTGTGTGTGTGTATTTCTCAGTCAGATGCAAGTAAAATCTTCACTGGAGAATGAACCAATTTATAGGGTCAGAATCCCCTTTGTAAAGGTGAGCTGAAAGACTTGCTAAAATTCTCAGACCAATGAATTTCCTTTGATTTTCATTTTCTCTATGCTGACACATTTGTGAGGACAGAGGAACTTTCCCAAATCTCTAGTCTCTTGTACTATAAATCCTCTCAGGCGTGTATTGAGGTGTATTTTGTCACCTCAGGTGGAAGGGATGCAGACAGCACTAAGAATTTATATTTTCTATTTCCTTAGATGCTTTCCTTCCGGAGCTGGCTTCTTAGCATTGCTTTAATGAAGCTCACTGCAAGGCAAAATTGCCTCACCAGGCCCATTTGTGTGTTGTCAGATAAGGGAATGAATTTGGCTGGTTGTCAAGTAATTAACAAACCACTGATGAATTTGTGGCACTATCTGCAGGGTGTTAGTGCTCTCCTGGGTACCTGCTGTCAGCAGGTGAAGGACAGAGGGTATCTGCAACATCTATGCTTCAGAACAAGTGGTGCCTAGGGTCCATATTCTCCCAACAAGGGAGAGCACTGTTGCTGCTCTCAGATGTCACAGAGCAATGGATATGTCTAAAGAAAAAAAAGTCCAGGGCAGGATCCTCCTGTGCCTTCCACCCAGGATAGACAGCCTTGTGCAGACTCCAGACCTGTAATTACTCAGGCTGAACACTTACAAGAGAGTAACATTTTAAATTCTCTTGTCTGTTTTTCCCTGTGAACAAACAATTAAAAATTCCAGCAAGTAGATCTTGAAATTTTCCCTTTCCTGTGAGGGAACGGGAGGGTTGAATGTTTTAAATGGAGAAATAAACGAATGGATTTTCCTGATCCTCATTCTTTGCACAATCATTTCACTCTTCTGGGGTACTAAAAAGAGTTCAGCCCAAGGGCCAGGGTGGTCAGCATCTCACAGGGTTTGCCAAGGCAAGCCTGTTGTCAGTGGGAGATACAGGGTTTCATGGTGAATAGATGTGGCTTTGGGGAAATCTTTCTTGATGCATGTTTTGGGAACTGGAAGTCCTTCACTGAGGAGAAGATACATCTTCTAGGAGATGAGCAAAGAGAAAGCACACGGAAGGGGAAGGAAATGTGAACTGCTCTGTCTACGCAGAGGATAATTTGAGATAAAGTACAAAAATAACAACAGCCATTTTGGGTTTTTTTAACCATCCTTTCATTCTTCAAATTTTATGCTTTTACCCCAGAAAGAAAGAAACAGAAGAAATGTGTAATAACTGTGAGATATTTTTGACTTCCATAGCATCGGTGTAGTGGTCCTACTATTCACAAAAGGTGCCTACACAAGCCCAAGAAGGTGTATGCTACAAAACAAATTTCTTCAAGAGAGATTTTTGTTTTTCATGAAGCACACGATGCCCAGAAAATTAACATTAGAGACCTTGAAAAAACCACAGACATAAGATTTATGGCTGAAACATGTTAAACTGCACATAGTCAGATGAATTGCTGGACATCTGGAAAAACAGCAGGTAAACCATGCTGCATGGTGTGGAAGCTGCCTGGGAAGGAGTGTCTGAAAAGGATTTGGGGGCTGAGCTGTTAAGTCCCAGTGCCCAATATGATGCTATGAATTAAAAACCTGGCAAGGCTTTGTATGTGTGAGGTGAGGCAGCCCAGGTAGGAATGTGAGATCATGTTGGTGTCCTGGGGCTGCTTTGGTCCTCGTAGCTTCAAGAAAGAGAGATCTGAAAATGGCATTTTCTGATACATTACCTTTTTTTTTAGGAAAGGCTTCTCCTGCTGAGCAGCAGACCAGAAACCACTGCCTGAAATCAGGACCATGGCTCTGCTGGAAGACAGCAGCTGGGAGCATAGAAAAAAGGTCATGACAAGGGAGGGTACAAAGATTGTCTTGTGATGCAGGCCAAATGAACTGAGTTCTCTTTGGATATGAATTCTGATGGCAACCTCCACAATTTTCTGAAACAATCTCTTGCTTTACTCTTCTCCCTGTGATGCAGTGCTGCCTACTGTAAAATATCTGTCAGGCGAAAAGTGCTCTGCACTGGGCCTGCTCCCGCCTTAACTGAATTGACAAATGTGATGCTTCCTGACCAGCAGCCTAAGACAGATCGTTTGCAATTGTCTTTTGTCTCTGAGGTCTCTCAGTACCCTAATCCCAGGGGCTGTTTTTGTGCTACTGGTTAAACACAGTCCCAAGCCCTGTTTCTGTCTTGCTATCCATTATATGCATTATAATATCTGAATTCCTGTGTAGAAACAAAGTCAAAACAGATCAGTATTTTCATTTATCCTGCCTGAGCCATCTGGGGAGGACAACATAACACTGGATCATTAAAAAAGGGCAGCACTGGGTCAGGCAGAACATCTGTCTAACCCTAATGCCTTGTGCCTTATCATGGCCAGAAGAAGGATCTTCTAGAAGGGTGGCATACTTTCTAAGCCTGCTGCTTCATTTGAGTCCAAGTAAGATCTTCCCACTCCCCAGACTGGGGGCTTCCTGAGCTGAAAGTGGCCTCTGTGCATTTAGCAATTATCATTTAATTTCTACTCCTTTCATTTCTCTAGTCTCCCTGTGAGCCCAGAGTAGCTGTCAATATCCACATGATCTTGTGGCAAGGAGATACATGGCTCAGATGTGAAGAACTAGCTCTGTAGGCCACTCTCATATATGTGGCCTTTACCATTAGCCTTCTCTGTGTCTTTCACAGGCATTCCAAGAGTTTCCTGGCAGTGATATGGCTATTTCAACCCAAGTCTGTATGAAAGACCAAGGACTGTATACAGAAAGTATCTTCATCACCCAAACAATCTTCAAGACCACTCTTCCCATCCCGTGCAGATACAGCTCATATCTCCTTGGGGTATCAGTAGTGAGTGCAACAGTGTGTTAGCTTCATTTAAGTTATAAATTCTGAGGGAATGCAGCGCTTATACTTTCAGAGATGATGCAGCATTAATATTACCTTGGAAAAAAGACTTTGAGGTATGAGGAGACAAAGATTTCATGTGATTTCAATATGGGGTAAATGCATTAGCCTTGTGAGGAAAAGGTGGCTTTTCTCTGTAATCTGTTTTGCCTTCTTAGCTAGGTAAAAGAGAGCATTACATTTTGCAGTGAGTGCAAACATTTGTGCAGGTCTCCACTCTTCTTGGATGAAAATCCTCAGATGTCACTGATTTCTTGTTTACTTTTCTTTCTTGATGTAAAAGTATGGTTTGCTGAAGAAGGATACACTCCCCCACCCATGGTTGTAAGCACCCTGCCTCAAAACATGGGTCAAACACAAAGAATAAGTAATGAAACAAGGCAGAAAGACCAACAAGGGGCAGGAGTGAGGAGCAGGGAGGATGTTTCCACATTTGGATGGGAAGATCTAGTACTGAACAATGGAAGAGAGGATAACAAAAGCAGAGCTGCCAGGACTCAGAGCTAGTCATCAGCTCCCTTTAGCTCAAGGTCACCCTCAGTTCCAGCATGGGGCCTTGGTGTGGAGGCAAATGCCTGATTGTGAAATCCTCTGCTGTGCTGTCACTCTCATGGACATCATGATGAATCTTAGGAGGTCCATCTGTCCTGTACAGCCAAGCACAAGAGTAAATAAGGCTGCAGTGTGGGGATTCAAGTCTGAGTGCTGCAGGAAAGCCAGGAGGCACCTGGACATTTGTCTTAAAGTCTCCTGTTCTGCATAAGGCTTGGCCCCTTTCTCTTCCAATATTGGTCAGATCCTCCACTGACAGATACGGGATGCCTTCAATTGCTTCAGGTTCAGGATTTATCTAATAAGACCTTGCGATGAAGTTTTAACTGTATTGGAGTGGCCAGCCATACCACTGAAAGCAGAAAAAGGCAATTTCTGCTGATGTCAGGAAAGAGCAGCCTTTACAAGAAGCAAGTCATGGAGGAGAGCAATCTGACAGTGATTTGTCCCCAGTTCCCATTATTGGGGTATCGATAGCAAAGCTAATGGCCCTGTGGTTCCAGATACAATGTGCAAGACTGTTTATAGCCTCTGCTGAGAGGCTGTTACTTTTACTCTCATTGGCAAATTACTGTTTACATCTCATGTTTCGAAATGCAGCTGGGTTCCAGCCTTTCCTCACCAACTGGCAGAGCCAAGTGAATCCATGCCCATGTGCTGCTCTTTAGCAACACAAACAGCACAGCCAGACTCCACTTAGCAGGGTTTGCTCACTCCCCAAACACGCAAGGCTGGGCTACGAGCATGCCAGCCTGCTTCCCACAGCTCCTCCAGTGCAGCAAGCACTGTGGGAGAATCACAAGGGGTAGAAGGGTAGCTGAGTACCTGCAACGTATCCTGGAACAGGAATGGGCTTGATTCTTGTGTTGAGGTCAGGGGTATCCTGTATTTCATCACTTTGGCATCACCAGCTCCCCTTTCTCAGCTCCACTTGTGATTCTGAAGATGTTTGTTGATTTGTGTAATGCTCAATTAATTTTGTCTTCATCTCTACTTTTTTCTGTGTCTATCAGCAGTAGTAGGTCACCTGAAAGGCTGTTCAAGTTGTGCAGGTGAAGATGAAAGGCTTTAGCTCTGTGAAGATCTACATGGATATCTAGGGTCAGCTTTGATAGATCACATCAGAATCATAAAGTCTTAGAGCAGTTTGGGTTGGAAGTGACCCCTCCTTCCATCCATTATAAGCTGCTCACTGTGTCAGGCCCTACAGCAGGTTATTTGGAGTGGTGCACTAAAGCCACCCTCACTATGCTGCTTGTTCCAGCAGCAGAGTCTTTCTTGGAAGCACTTTGGTTCCTCCTTGTGGGTTTGTTACCAGTTATGGGAAGAAGGGAAATGGAATCTGGAGGATGAGTTGTAGGAGCTGTTATTGCTGGATTTCCCTGGCTCACTGCCTAAATAAGCCCCGTGTGCCCCTTTAGACTGTGAGATCTTCTGCAGTGGGAACTCCAGCCATGGTGCAGACAGCAACCAGTTGCTTTGTAAGTGCATTGGGATTTGCAGCCAGACTGGCACTGCAGGCATAATCTTCAAGATCTTTTATGCCCAAAGTTTAGACACCACTTAGAGGAGCAGATGAAGCTGAAGGCAATGCCCCATGTGCTGTAAATGAGATGGTGGTGTACAAAAAGCCAAAGAACGATAGCAGAAGTGTTACAGTGATGGGTAAATGCTCCATTTCAGCCAAGTGAGCAATAAGATGTTCAGTGGGAAGGCTGAAGCCTGTGTTTTGAACAGAAGGAAATCAAGAGAAAAGAAATCTAGAGGAAGCAAGGGCAGAACAGTAAGCCAGGCCAAAGATTGTTCTTGCATATATTGCATGGGTGGGAAATTTAAGGTCTGTTTGCCACACTTAGATCCAAGTGGTTGTGCTTTGAGTGCCCAGTGCATCATTGCTCCTTGCTGGCAAGTGAGCAGGGCTCAGAGAAGAGGACAGGACCTGGGAGAAGCTGCTGCTTTTTGTTTCTCAGTCTGGTCCCAGATACAGCTCAGTGATAGGCTGGTGAGAGATAGGTAACCTATCAGTGTGTTGTTTTGCAAGAACTCCTGACATGCCCTAATTTTCTTTCATAAAGTAGATACACCCCAGATGTGCTATGTCACATCCCCTTTTAGCAGAATCCTCTCTCTCTCCAAACCATGTCATATTTATGCAGACTCCCAAGCACCAATTATGCAATCATTCCCATTCTCTCTGGCCAACAAACATCCAGCTAAAATGTGCAGTTACCATGGTTTCTTCCTCACCAGCCTAGGTAGTTTAAATTTTAAGTTTGGATTTCTGAAAAATAAAAAAGGAGTATTTTCTTGTTTGGAAATGTACTCATTAGACTGATGGGTCTTAAAATGTTCTATGTTAAGGGGGTTTGATGCTATTATTATGAGTTTTTTTGAATACTAAAATCCATGGAAAGGGAAGAGCTTGGGAAAGTTTACCATGACAAATACATTGTTTTCAGAGGAAATTTAAGGAGCCAGAGTGGAGTACTGGAGCTGGGGAATTTCTGCTGGAGTATATGAATGTGCTGTTGGAAACAGTTTGTTATTGGTAAAAGCTGGCTTTAATTGAAATTTCTTAAAATCCCCAAACGTCATATAAAAAGAAAGCTTTACAACAAAACATGTCTTTTAGAGCAGAGCTGAAAATTAACATAGAGCCTAGAAACAAACTGGAGTTGCCTGAACTGGGTTGCAAAACCATGACTTCTGTCATGCAGCACATGTCTCAATCTCCCACTTTTCAGGAACCTTACATGGCAGAGGAAACTGGACTCAAAACTCTGGTTCCATGCATTCATTACCTTAGGGATGAGGTAATGTAATCCAACTAATTTCTCCACTTTGCACTACAGGGCTAATAGGACACCACTGCAGGCAGGTCACAGCAGCTGCAGAGATGGAAAGCAGAATATGCCAGTGATGTGGTGAAGTCAAGCTCAGCAGAATCCCATGGCATGTTGAGACAATGTAAAGTTTAGCCTGGGCTTTGATAGAGACAAATAGTGTAATTCTAGCTCTCCCAGCCACTGGTTCATGCATTCTCCCTTTGCAGACCTCAGGGAAAGGTTAAGACTCACTGAAACATTGGTAGGTCTGCAGAAAGTAGAAATTCATTGTAACTAATTACAAGCAAATAAGAGATAAAGGTAGCTGACTAAGCTAAGGTGGGTAGATGGTAAAGCCCTGAAGAAATTTAACCTGGGCAGATTCATCAATTCTGGCTTCCTCTTCTCCATGTTCAGGGACTGAAATGAAATGAGATGCAGAAAGAAAGTAATAGGATGACGTTAAAGAGAGCCTATTCTACAAACGCTCCCTTCACCCCTGCACCCCAAAAACAGATCAGAGTGTTTGCTGTCCAACAGAAATTTAAGAGACCTCAGCAGCTGGCAGGTCTATGTGGTGCACTGTGCCACGAAGTAGACATGGTGGCATAATAAAATAGGATAGAGAATGGCTTCCAAAACTGTCCAGTGATACCCAAATGCTTTCATTTCCCCAGTAGGTTTTTATCTGGTCTATAGCAACTAGTGTTCTCCCCAGCTGAATCTGGAAACATTGCAGGGGACAACACTCATCAGCAGGATTGATTTGACTTTGAGTAGCTCGCTTTTTTTTAACCTAGGAGATGAAGATTGACTCCTGGTGTATCCTGAAATTTTGTCTGATAGGAACACATGTTATTCTCAGGGGACCGTTATTATGGGAATACATGTAGGACAGAAACACAACCTTGCAGTGACACTGCTGGTGAATTGTAATGATCCTCTGTTTTTATTCCTACACAGAATAAAAGCCAAACTTCTTGGGCTACCAGCTATGCCATTTCCATAGGCTCTCTGGTAAGTTTGGCCTGTGCAGTTTCAGCTCATGAGATCATCTGCTTCCCTAAGGTTAGGATGGAACAACATTTCACCACTGGTGGAAACCTCAAAGCAAAGCAAACCCACTGAAGCCATAATTATGTCTTTATTGTCCAGGGCCAAGCTGTGTGTGGCCTGGCAATGTGCCTTTCATTCTGTAGAGACGATTACAATTATACTACATTACACATTGTGGTTGGGGTTGGTAGTGCCGTTGTAATTCAATGAGGGGCATCTCCATTCAGATCACTCATTTGGCAGCACTGAGAGGGCCATGTGTATGCAGATCCCATAAAGAGGGACTTTGTTGCCTTTCTCCCAAGCAAGTCCCTCCTGGCCACCACAGGGAGTGATGTAAAAGGGCTTTGTGTTGCCTGTCAGCAGGAACACTCCAGCTGAGACTGAAAAGGGCATGGATGAGGTGGGTGCACAGTACAGGCGTGGCAGCAGAGAAGGAGCAGCGCATAGGTGGTTGCTATTCAGGCTGGTGAAGAAGTGTGAGGGGGAGTGTGACTTATGAATGAAATTTTAGAAGTGGAGCAGTCTAGTGAGGAAGAGCCTGAGGAAGGAAGATGGATTTGCTGAGAAGAAAGCCATACTGATGTCAGGATTCAGGCCGTATGGTTGCAAAACTGGCAGTAGTAGGGTGAGAGACATAAGAGATGTGAGCCACGGCTGACTGAGTAGTTGATTATGATGCTTAAGGACAAAAAAGGAGCCAAGGTCTCATGTGTATTGTTGGGGAGATATCATTAATGTGCCTGGGTGTAACAAAAAGGGACTCTGATGGAAATGGTGGAGAGGGAGAGTCCCTGTATATGTTTCTCAACTGCAGAACAAATAAACGTCAGACTTTTTTTTCCCCTAGTATCTCAAAATTTTGAAGACACTGGGGAAGAAATGAGGTGTTTGGGTTAACCATGAATGACAGGCAGTAGGGAGTCAGTCGAATAACTCCTAGGAGATGAAATTTTTTGTTGAACAAAAAGATGAGACAAGTTTCACTGAAGTGAGTCCAGGGTATTCATGACCACAAGGAATTCCACTCAACTTTGCAGGAGTAGTAAAGGGCCACCTTTCAGTTAGGGATCTGGGTTTGGCCCTGGCAGAAGGCAAAGGTCAAGATCTGATGTAGGTGATACGATTTGACAGCTCCTGTGTGTCTTACTTCTGGTCATAAGGCTGCAACATGGTGTTGATGGTTGGGTCATGGAGCACTGGATGATGTTGGGCTAAACCAACAAGGGAGAGCTGAGAAATTGGCACAGTCATTGTCAGAGAAATATGCAAATTTCAGTGCCATGAAATGTTTGGCTGTGGATGTGTCTCTCTAAGCATTGAATAAATAGTACAAATCCAAAGTAAATGTTGAATTAGGCTAAGAGCAGCATGTCAGTTTAATCCACAGACGCCAATGGCCCAGGGAAGGAGAACATCACAGAAACCACACCAAATATTTCGAGTGTGCAAGATCTCTGCTAATAATCACACACAATCATGCCATTTTTGCAAATATGTTTCTCTCCCATAGAACAGGCTGTATCAACCTTCTTTGGGTTGGGTGAACAGAAACTGAAATGAAAATATGGGGCAGCAGTGGTCCATGAAGGTCCCCAAGCTCCTCAGTACATCTTAGCCATGCTTTGATTCTATGTCACAGGACACAATGTCTTTTCTGGATGAGTTTATAAGGGACATCTTGGTGTGTGGATATGTCATGAGATACTGTTGTACTGCAGTCCATCACCCAGTGTGGTTTTTTAGGGGAGGCATCTCGGGTGTACTCTAAAGGACACTTGGTATGCAGTTTGGACATGGTCCTATCCTGTAACACAGACAGCCAGAGTAATAAGAGTAGTAAAAAACCCATGGGCATGTGCTGGAGATACCAAGACAGCTTAGGATGAAGAAGTAGTGGCAAGCTCATTGCATGGACCTATGGTATATTTAGGCAACACATGGCTGGGACTCAAAGGCCCTGCAAAAATTTCCTCATGCAGACTTGAATAAATTATTTCACACTGTGAGGAGGCCGCTCCACCCAGTCTAGAGGAAAGATAAAGAATTAGATAACTTGATGCCTTCAGGCAGTCCTGTGTTATCTAATCAGTGGACAAACAACCTTTCTATCCCCAGTTCAGCCAGCCCTGATGTGACAGGGAGGTTTCATTAGGTAAAATGCTCTGTGCAACACAAATGCATTTGTCACATTAAGGGCAGAGTATTTTTGAGTCTTGGCTCTTCTACGTTTAGGGAGAAGATAAATTAGCATCCTGAGTTGCCATGGTAAATAATACAGCAGCACCTCTGCTTAATGCCACTCTGCAAATACTTTAATATTGAATGACTGTAATTTTGCTTTGGAGTCTGGAAAATACATTCTGGGATCAACTGAACAGTAGCTGATGAAAGTAATTTTGCAGCAGTCTCTTAAACATCCCCTAATCCCACCGTCAGGCAGAAGCTGGAAAAATAAGGAGACTTATACCTTGATTTTTTTTAAAGAATCTCAAAACAGAAATTAGATTGTAGATATGCTATGAATGCACATACTGGGGATGTGGGTTTGCTAGTGATTAATGGCAGGAATGCCTTCAGCATACTTCTCCACTATTTATTAAGTATTGACAGTGTGTTTAGAGCAGCAGAAGTCCCAGTTCTTGGCACAGCGATTTAAATAGCTCTTAGGAGCAATGCTGCTTCAGGGCAGTTGTTGAGTGTGGTGAATAGCTTCAGGAAAATGAACTCCTCTGGGAACCCTTCCCCTTTCCTAGTGCCTTCTCTCCCTGACTTCTCCTCTGTTCCCTTCTCTCAGCAGTCTAAGCAGAAATACTGTGGCGACTGAAGAGTATTAATTGTCCTGTCTGTGTCAGGGTAGAACATAACGTCGTATCTCTGTAAATTTGCTCTTGCCTGGTGTGCAATCACTCCACTCCTGCCCAGGCTTCTCCCCAAGGGAGATCTTCATGCCTCAGTTGCAGTGGAGGAGAGGGACACCTCTAGTAGACCATGCTGAATGAGCACTCAAGAGAGGTGAGCTGTCATGTGGTTTGCCACCCACACTTGGAGATGCTGTTCCTCACTGAGTTTGCTACCTACCACTGTTGTATATGGAGCAGTAACAGACAGATGACGTTGCAGTTGTCTCACAGTGGTTCTTTGAAGCTTTTCGAGACAGCAGTTTTTATCAGTGGCAGATCCACTTTGAAGATAAATGCCTTAAAAGTCTCCCACTACAACTCAGTTCAGCTTCTCCACCTGCCCAAGTTCAGGCTGTGATGAATGAGGTATTAGATATAGGAGAAAGCTCCCACAGACACCTAGGCTAAAGAAGGGGTGACCTGCTTTCCTCCAGCTGGAATCAGCTCACCATCAGCACTGCAGTTCATAGCAGTTCAGAATTCAAAGAGGGGACCACAATGCTGCAGGGAAGTTGGATCCGGCTTGGTTTGTAGGTGCCACCTGTGTCCTGGTCTGGGGATGGAGGAGAAACAGAAAGAGATGGAGAAAAGCAGAGATAAAAGGAACAACTGTCTCTGCATGGGCCCTGGGAGCATCCCAGGACTCACAATGAAGCTCGACTGAAGTCTGATCCTAGCATGAATTATGCTGTAGATTGACCAACAATAGTCAGATCCTTAGGCTGCATTTTGAATTATGCAGGGGACCACAAACAGACTTGAAGGTAGAAAAGTTTTGCATGAGATCTCAAAAAAGAAAAAACAAAGAAAAAAGGCTCCTCAAGAAACAAGCTAGTTCCTCTCCTGAGGCCTGCTGTTTGTGGTTTATTACTTGCTAACAAGCTGCTATATGAACTTCACTGTAGCTGAATAAAGTGTCTTCAATCCCTACTCAGAGTCCATGCCTTAATATGCCACACTGCTGTTGATAAAAAATGATAGATTCTTTCCCTTGACAAAATACCCATGGCAGCCTCAGAACATCAAGTTGAGACACTAGTTTCTCTGTGAGATTTCTCATCCATTCACAGGCCCAGGACACATATTGTGTTTCAACCACCAAGCAGGCTTGTACTGTCAATTTTTCATTCCTCCCTGCAGTTTTGGTGGCTGAAGAAGCTGAAAATCAGGATTACTAGATATTCTTCTGCCCAGCTTTGGATCTCCTTGCTCTTTTTCTGCAGCAATCTCTTCCCTTAAAAAAGCACCATTCTAACTCAGAGACAGCAACTCTTTGAAGGATTTCAGAACTGGTTAGTGATAAATCAAAGATGAGGACACCATTTTGTTTGGAGCACCTTCATGAAGAGGACCTAATCTTTAAGTCTGTGTGAAGATGTGGGCAGAGAATGAATATCTATTTTCCCAGAACATTTTGCTGAATATTACGCAGCCTGGTCCTATGAAGGATTAAGCACTTCTGAAAGGTGCTGATATGTCATGGGGTGAGTCTTAATGAATTAAGCCACAATCTCCAGAGATGGCTAAAATGGACTCTCCACCTTGCTCAAACGTTTTTGTGTGATGTGAATTCCCCTTGTCCTTTAAAAGCACCAAAGCTGGACAGTGGTACCTTCCCTTCTGTGGAGAGAAAAGCGTAAATAAAGCTGTGCACTTAGGATAGGGAGGCCAAAGCATGAGGAGTAAAGAGAAAGTTTACACGTCCCTTCCTAAGGGCACTGCTTCCCCCACCTTCACCCTTTTGAGATGGAGGGTTCTGCACAATCAACATAGGTCCCAGTGATACTGGTTTCCACATTTTTCCACCTGAGTCGCCAGGACTCCTTAACCTCTGCAAATCATAGCACTTTGGACAGCTGTAGCTTTGTGGTTACTTGTCTCTCTCAGCCTTTGTCACCACTGGCAGTGTATTTCACTGTTCAGCCTTCAAGAATCTGGTCCTGTCATTCAGAGGAGAGTTTCTCTTCCTTAAATGGGGCTTATAAGAAAGACATGAGCAACATAGCCTGTTGCAATAGAACAAGGGGTAATAATGACTTTAAACCAAAAGAGGGTAGATTCAGACAAGGCATAAGGAAATAATGTTTTACAATGAGGGTGGTGAAATAGTGGAGGAGGTTGCCCTGAGGGGTGATAGACGCTCCATCCCTGGAAACATTCAAGGTCAGGTTGAATGAAGTGGGCAATCTGAGCTAGTCAAAGATTTCTCTTACTGTAGAGGAGTTGAACTAGATACCTTTGAAGGTTGCTTCCAACCCAAGCCATTCCATGATTCTATGATTTCTCTCATAGCAGTGGGGAATGCTTTCTGCTTGTGGGTTTCTTGAGTTGGCAAGACCTTCTCTCCTTCTTCTAGAGCTCTTGTCCTACTTATTCAGTTGCTTCAAATCCATCCCTGAAAGACCAGCTATGTCAACAAGAGAAGGCTGTCAAGGCTGCTGATAGCAACCCAGAACCTCCAGTTACAGGGGACATTTGCTGGGGAGATGGCTCTTAAGGCAGGTTTTCATTATATGGAAAGTGTGTATCCAAGCCATCCTGCAGGGTGGCGTGGTGCCTGTATTTACAGTGCTGGCAGCTTTCAATAGCAATCTATTTTTAATGAAACCAAGCTGGAATGTGGTGCCTAAGCCCTTGATTTAAGGCAGATTTCGAAAGGGAAGATTTAAGCAAATTTGCTTGATTGGAAATTAATTATTGCACCAGTCAAGTTCAGCTCAAATTATCTTGGAGAGACAGCCGCAGGAGTCAGATAATTTATGTCAGAGAGAAGACATCAATTTACATTCCTTACATTTTTATTTGGAATGTTTCCTAATTCTGGGAGAATGCAGGAGGCATTGTTTGGAAAGCAAAGGGTGAGAGGGACTGGTGGAGGTTTGATTCAGTCCCTGAAACCTTCCTGCGAGGTGTTGTGCCTAAGTTATGGCAAGTTCAGTTTCACGAGAGGGCCAAAATACTCCAAACCTATTGGGTATGCCAGCTGTGCCAGATACTCCTGCAAAGTCAAAAGGATGCTTGAAGGTCCAGGTGTGAGCAGGAAAACGTGCTGGTCTTGTTGAGTGAGGGACTTTGCAAGTGTGGTTTTGCACTTATGTCTCTTATATTACGGAAAGGAACTTAGGCCAGATTTATTCCTCAAGTGAAGGGGTGCTGTGGGCACAGGGAGGCTCTGTTGGGCACCAGTTTTCACTTGCATTTCAGAGCTTCTCTCTCATTTCTTGAGTCACTAGCCAGACTTCGGGAGTGGGACAGGAATTAAGCCAGCTCCAAGGCTCATCAGGTGATGGAGATATGTGGTGTTTAAGTTCATGTTGCATCATTGTCTTTGGTTATGTTGGTTTCTAATTTAATTGCACTCCAGTCCTTACAATATATTAGAAAAGGCAGTATTCTGGTATGCCCTTAAAGATGTGAGTCTCTCACTCTTCCAGACAGTGAATGGCAATTTGGTATTGCATTTGTTTATGGCAGGATTAAGACAATAGTTTCTCTCTTCTCCACCCATGATGAGCATAGTGCCATCTCCTCACCATGACCAGGGACCCTTAGCATTCATTGGGTTGTGCACCACTAACATTAGATCTGTTATTCAATTGCCAGCAAGCACCTTCAAAAAGCTTGAAGGACATGTCTCACTTTTTGAGCAGGGTTGCTTCTAGTCTGTATTTTTTCTCAGAATCACAATCTGCCCCTGTTCACAAGGTGTGATTTTGGGCACCATTGTGCCTGAACTCAAGGCAAGAGGGAGGCAGCAGGGAGCAAAGAGTGGGGAGAAGAGGATCAGTTTGTGAAACCCGATGATGCCTTGGCAAGGTGCCTGCTCTTAGCCTGTCTCTCACAGTTGGGAGTGATTAACAAGATGAAGTTCTCCTCCTCCCCCCGCCGTGTCCTGCTGGGCTGTCCGGGTTGGTGGAGACTGTGGTCTGGGTTTTTCTTGTTCTCTTGGCTAGAATGCAGCTTGGTGACCAAGATCGAGGCTCTGGCTAGATTACTTCATCTGTTTTCAACATCAACTGTACCTCCTCATAGTCTCCACTGCCTTCTGTGCTGTAAGTCCAGTTTCCCTGCTTTAATAACCTTACTGCACTTCAGGAAACATATCCGGGATAGGAAGGATGCTCCAAATCTCTGGAGCACTATATTTCACTTTGAAGCTGTCTTGTTCTTCCAGCCTTTTTCAGTTTGCTGTTGATTAGTTTGATGTCCTTTCTCCCCCATCAAATGCACTTCAAGAATTTCTCTGATCCTTTCTTTAGCCAGAGGGGAAAATAGAGCATGTCATAGCTCAACCTTCCAAAACTCAAAAATGAAAAGACTTCTGATTGAGCTGTTACACCCTTGAACTAGAAATGACACCTTGTGGATGGTATTGAGGCTCCACCTGTTCGCCAAGAGTTCTCAAGAACTTCAGAATCATTGTAGCTGCAGATAACAGGCTGGGAGCTGCTGACACCTCTTGAGAGATTTCTCTGAGGAAGAGTGGCTGGTTTGATCTTAGGCACCCATCTTGGTAAAATGGTTGGTATCCTGACGAAGTCTGTATTTAGCCTAGTGCAATGCTATTAATACATGAAAAAGAAACTGAATGTAAGGACACAAAACCAATCATTTGTCCTGGACTAAAACATCACCTTGCTCTTTATCTTTAATATCCTGGGATGAATTTTTTCCCCCCTGAATTTCTTCCATTGTATTTCAAACACATGTAGAGCACCAACAGTATTCAGTAGGAAACTCAAATTCTCCCCCTGCTTCTGCCATAGGTTTTGTCAGTGTTGCTGAGCAAATGAGCCCAGATTCTTGCCTCCAGTGAATGCAGCTTGGGATGCTGAGGTCTAGTCCACCATGGTGCTAAGCTAGCAAGAGGATCAAGACTTTTCTGAAAGGTAAAGTCAAATTTAATCTCCTGCAGTGTCTTAGAATTGATAAGTGGCATTGAAACACCCTGGGGGGCAAACAGACAGAGCACACCATGGAGTACAAAGTGCATTTCCTAAGGAGATCTGGATAAGAATAAATAATGGTAATATTAACAATGATGAGTAGACAAGTATTTTGTTTTCTACCATAGAATGCTATGTGTACAATGAATAACATAGATCATTAAATGTGCTTGGGAAAAGTGGCTGACAGCACCCTTTTAAGCTAATTAAAGTAATTCTGGGTAGCTTTTGCTTGCTTGAAATTAGACAAGGTAATTTTGCAGATATTTAGGTCACTCTCAGTGCATATACTCTATTTAGCTGTGCTGGCTTTTTTACTAATGTGGCTGTCATTGCCTGCATTCATGAACATCTACAGATTTGTCTTTATAGATAAATTCATCCCTGAATGAAAGACAAAAGATGAAATCTTGAGGTTTGCTACCAGTTGTTCTAGTCAATAAATATACACTCTTCTTTGAGCTTTGGGAAGGAAAGGATGACCTATACTTTTATTGTGGGAGATCATGAATAGTTTTACACAGATTGTGTTTTCTCTTTTGTTGTTCACCATGCTGTAATTAGTTCAGTGTTAATGGGAATTAAGTGTCCTATTTAGCTGGAGTAGGTGCCCATGCTATTGTTACTAGTACAATCAGCTTAATTTGATACTTCTGAACACAGGATCTTAGGCAGTACGCACCCTGGAGTGGTTCTCTCCTTATTAAGAAGTCCAGAATATTGTGTGTGAGTGGGTTTCCATGCAGGCACCACAGGCTTTCATGTGGCTTTGCCTTTTCAACTGATGGTTCTGGAAAACTGAAAGACGGTGTAAGAGGACAGAGGTTTCAGCAGGCCCATAACACTTGGCTTTATGCTAGAATTCTGGGGAGAAGTGCAAGGGATGATTCACTGTCTGAAGGAGATTGCAAGCAGGACAAAAAGCAACAAGACCCCAACCTAATGTGAAAAAACAACAGCTTACTACACCAGAGAAATTCTAGGCTAGCAACAAAGGAGGCATCAGGGAAACAAAGAACATCAAAATTTGGTCATCCTAAAGTCTGTCTAGCACAGTAACCCTCCTTCTCAATGTCCAAGACATTGAGTTCCACCTAATTGCAACACACTTTATTTTAAAATAGTACTCCCTTGTGTCTTTTTGCTCAGTGCTGCACCTTCAGCATCTTTGAATTCAGTTTAACCACTATCTACCCATTTTGCCATCAACTTATACCTTGGAGGGTTGGTTCCTGGTGACATCTTGTCATCTGAGGAGGCTTACTGATCTTTAACACTAATAGGGTGCTCTTACGTTTCTTCTTGAAGGACCTTAGAACTTACTGGTTTGTTTTTGTCATCATGGTCGCAGAACTAAGTACATTTCAATGTGTTTTCTCCTTATGTATGTTCATGGTTAAGGCCTGTAATTCTGTATGGATTTCTACATCCATTGCAGCTTTGGCACTGAACTTGGTGTGCTGCTCCTGATGTATGTTTTAACTTGCATATAAGTTAGAAAAAGAACAATTCCATGAGATGTAGGTTTGTGACAACTGGAGTCAATAACTACAGCAGGCATCTTTAATCCATATGTACATCAGTTTAAAAAAGCAGCCAAAGCAAGGGCAGTAATGTCTGGATCACAACTTAGTGTGATGCTTTTCCCCCATGGAAAACTTTATTTTTTTATTTAATAAATTAAAAAAAAAAAAAAGAAATAATTGAAAAAAATCACAAGTTTTGGAAATATCACTAAAAGCCTTGTGTGGGCTTTTGCACCATTCAACTGAAAAGGCTCATGGCTTTTCCTGTCCCATACCAGATCCCCTGAGGGTGCATGATGAGTTTCTGTGGCCATGGTGCATCAGGGAATCTTTTGTCCAGCTGAAGATCTTTCAATGAGAAGTAAAACACTTTTTCCAGGAAATGGATAAAGAGAAAAAAAACCAGTTGTTGATCTCTTTTGTCTGGATTAATTGTTTTTATTACTATAGAAACGCAAAAGTACCAGTTGTGGACCCAGCTAGAGCTGTGTATAGGATGGAAAGATAGTCCCAGTCCCAAATGGCTTAGAATTGATGTGCAAGTCAAGAAACACTAAAATGGTTTTCCAGGAAGGTTTCTGACCATTACTACTGATAATGAGGCTGGTAGCTTTGTTGGTGGATGTCATGGATTCTTTTATCAAATTTATAGGGCTGTTACATCCTGGAAAACATGAAGAACGTTGCAACTCCTTATATTTATGTCTAAGAGCAAACTCTCTTTTCTGCTGTCAGATTGCTCCCTTGGGTTAAAATCCTCTTGAGCTGTAATCACCACATCATTGTATCACCAAGGCAACCTCAGCAATCACTTTGGGAATCTGAGTACACACAGTTTAGCTTTGCCTTTTAGCTCTGTAGCTCTCTGGAAAACTGCCTATAATCTACTTCCATAGGAGGGTTTGTTTTTCCAGAGATAAGCCTTTGGAGAAGACAATTTTCTACATCAGAAGAAGGGAATCTTTAAAGAATAGGAGAATGACTTAACTCTGTCCTGATTGTTCTCTGAGCTTTAATAATTCAGTGACACAGGAATGGCCCAAGTGTGCCAGAGCCAGTGGTCAACCATACTCCAGATCTTGTTTTTGATATTAATAATTTCCAGCTGTTTCAAAGAAAGAAGAAATTCTATGCTTGATAAATTATGCAATTTTCCCACAGGGGGAGTCTCATCCTAATGGGCTGTTGGTAGCTTGTTTGTGCTCTGAAGTATGAGAGTTGATATCCTTTTTCAGACCAATCTAATGTAGCTGAAGATACTCTAATAGCCAGATAAATGCCATTTTCTTTCAATTTTTTTTTTTTGCAATCTTTCTAACCCCTGAGCTTGCATAACTACTCTTGGTGATGAGTTCCACAGCTTAATTAGGCAATAATACATTGATGAGGTGCTCTATTTGCCTTTTAACTGAGTTGGGTGGGTTGGTTTGGGTTTTTTCTATGATGAAAAGAGTGAAGTAAGGGATTCCCAGACTGCACTCTCAGAACTGTCCATCATTTTATGACCTTCTTTCATGTGACCTCTTCTCCCTCTCTGCTCAGTGAGCTGTGAATCCCTAAGGGCAGAGGAAAAGAAATCTCTACTTTCTCATCGTAGAATCACAGAATAGTTTAGATTGGAAGAGACCTTTAGAGATCATTTAGTTCAATCCCTCTGCAGTAAGCAGGGACATCTTCAACTAGATCAGGTTGCTCAGAGCACCATACAACCTGACCCTGAATGTTTCCAGGGATGAGGCATCTACCACCTCCCTGGGCAACCTGGTCTTGTGTTTTGCCACCGTCACTGTGAAACATTTCTTCCTTCTATCTTCCTGATCTAAATTTGCTCTCTTTTAGTTTAGAATCATTACTCCTTTTCCTATTGCAACACACCCTTCTAAAAAGATTGTCCTTATCTTTCCTGTAGGCCCTCTTTAAGTACTTTTCTGTGAGTTAAAACAGAATCAATTTTCATCTCAGAAATTTTAATGAAAGACCAAAATTAGCTCTCTCAGAGGCTTCTCTTCTCCAGGCTTAATAACCCCAGCTCTCTCTTCACATGTGCTCCAGCCCTCTAATAATGTTTGTGGCCCTTCTCTGAACCCACCCCACCAGGTCCATGTCTTTCCTTTGATAAGGGCCTCAGAGCTGGGTCCAGTACTCCAGGTGATCTGAAATCCTTTAGAAATATGGTCAGAAAAATCCACCTTTTTGATTAGTGATATGAACACCAGAAAAAACAGAGAAAATATTTGATCTTTGCTTCAGCAGAAGGGCTCACCCTCCAAGAGGAGTTTTGCTGGAGGGGAGTGGTTTCATAGGGGTACATCAAGTGTGACCACGTTTGCCACAGAACAAGACAAAACCTTTGGGTTTATCTTTTTATTTTGAAGGAGAGAATTGAAAGACAGAAGCTGCATTCAGACTTCATCATCCCATTTTATTTTGAATTCTGACCTAAATTGAGACTAACCAGAATAAAGCAAGATGCTGTGAATATAAAATATTTTTTTAAAAAATCCCTATACTTGAGAAGATTTAAAAAAAAAATCCTTGAGAAAAGTTAAGCTTTTGGCACAAAGTTTATATTTTTTCTAGGGATTTTAAATTTTTTGAAGGAACAAGATTCCCTTTTGCCTAGGAAGTCCAGATTAAAACCCCTGACTGTTCCTATTGGGAGACAGAATGAATTATATTGTGGTTAAGAAAACTTATTAGGGCTCAGGGAATATGGATTTATTTCTTGTCAGGGTTATGAATCCTCTCTGTAACTCTGGAAAAGCCATTTGGAAATAAATCTTACCATGGATTTAAACATCATAGCTCTGAGTGCTTCATTACCCCTCTTTTAAGGTGTCTAGTGTGTGGAATGGGACTGAAGTCTCCAGAGAGAAGGGAACAGAAGCCAGGAAAACATCCATATGGGAGCACCAGATTTTCAGTATAACAGATTTTCTCATTCAATATTCCTCATCTGTTCTAAGCTGGCAACACTTTCCTGACAAATGTCCATCAGTCCACTGCCTTTAAGTGGCATAATGTATATAATTTGTTTGTGCTCAGAGATTTGAGACATTGGGAGAGATTTATTTTGCCTTGCAATCACAGTGGAGTTTGAGACAGGAAATCATGGGAATCTCTGCTTTAGATTAATAGGTTTTTCAGGTTCTGGGGGTTTAATGTTGACTCCCTTCAGTGATTCCTGCAGGTATTACAACTTCCAGCTCAAAAAATTACAAGCTCTTTTTTCCTCTACAACAGCTCAGGAATATGGATCCTGCCTCCCCCAAGGCAGTTACAAGATGGATGTGTGTAAGATCAGCCCTGCAGCTCACACTATAGCAATTGCATATGGGCTCTAGATGCTACTAATGTTTTTCATGGTGATGGGTTTTTCAAACTGAAAAAATGTTCTTGGGAAGAGACATGACCAATAAATTTGTACAGCAAAGGGAAATCTAACTACACTCCCACTGTGACAAAGCCAGCTCTTTACTGCTCCCCATGTAGGGATGCCATGGCCAAGCCTGGGAGACATATCTAGGAGAGCATCTTGATCCTGGTCCTGTTTGCCAAGAGGAGGGCAACACGCAAGTTTTCTTTGAGGTGGCAGATCTCAAAGGGCTGGTGATGTGAGACCTGACTAGTGTGTGGAAGCAGGACCTTTGGATCGGGACACATTTCTTCTGAAATATTTAATGCAGGACAGGTCCATGCTCCACCATGCCCTGGGCTAAGACATGCATCTTGTTAGCAGACGAGAGCTGCTGAGGGCTAGTCCCTTTTGCTAAAGGGTCATTTGATTTGAAACTTGCTGCTCTGTCAGGGCCTAGAGCCACCAATCCCCTGGGCATGCTGAGACCCATCTGTTTACTGATCTCTGCACGTCCAGGGCATGACTAGGAACTTGGCTGGATTGAGTTGAGGAGGCTGTTTCAAATCTTGCCCCTTTCTTGTGGGATTGTGTCAGGGGAGAAGTGAATCCAGAGCTGGTCTTTGATGCTGCCACTTGTTGGCAGCGTGCTGTGAATGTGGAGGGGTGGTTCCCCACACTGCAAATGTGCTGAGGGCATGGGCAGTGGGCACAGTGACACTAAAATAAATTAAATATTTGTCAGGAATGGGGTGGGGACATCAACAAAACCTCTGCCTTATGCAATTGCCGCTAGCATTAAAACAGATTTAAAGCAGCTGCTGTTGGCTTTCTCTTTGCTTTCATAAACTGGTTGTTTGTCTGTTTGCTAAATTCTGACAAGGAGGTAGAGGACAGAGAGAGGACAGAGATAGACAAGTGAGGGGATGGTGCCCAAATCTGCCATCTTTGGCAGAAAAGAGCTGAAGAATTTGAGCTGACTTCACACAGACAGCAATTGCTCTTGTCATCCCAGGCAATGAGTGTGAGTTTAGGAGGTCCATAGAGGGCCATAAACAGGGAGGGGTGAGACTGAGCCAAAAGGATGTTCCTGGAAACACCAACTGGATAGGAGTGAGATGTTGCCATTGAGGCCAGACAATAGGCAACTCCTAGCAGCTGCAGTACAGGATGAGAAGGGTTGCAGTAAGGTCTTTGCTTCCTCAGACAGTAAGAGAAGAATTATTTTTGGGGTTTTTTTTCTTTTTTTTAAGTAGAAGTGATACTATTTGGACAGTCACTGAGAGTGTGATTGAAAGGAGAGGACTAGGTCTAAGTGATGTTGGGGTGATGATCTCAAGTTGTAGAGAGGTGACTAACTCCACTGAGCTTGGATTTGGCTGTTGTGGGTCTGAACTTGTGGTTGAACTGCACTGCAAGGTTGAGGACAGGGCAATTGCGATGCACTTGTGTTTGAAGATGTGAGGAGCAAGAGATGGGGTTAGGAAAGGAAGAAAGATACAGGAAAGGGAACAGATGACATGGGAAAGTTTACAGTTGAGTACCTGAGGCTCCTCTCTTCCCTGCAAATAGGAAAATTCCCCATCTTCAACCACAGGTTTCCTCAGCTCCGAGAAGCCTACATGAAACACCCCTTAGGATGAGAGAAACCCCAATGCCCAAGTCACAGGCAGTAGCTATATGTGCAAAGCACCTGCCTGTGAGTGTGGAGAGGCCCATAGAGAGGCCTGGGATGCATTTTCTATCTCATCCCAGAAACAACATCTCTAACATGCAGCACTGCAGCAACACCTTTAGCTGTAGCTTCAAACCCCACCCATTAAAAGGAATAACAGAATACCCCTAATCTATGCCCTGCCTCAACACACATGCCTGACCTCAAACCACATATTGCTGCCTTTATTCAGCCTGAGTATTCACCAGCCTGTTTTATTCAAACAATACTAAAAACATGCTTGCACAGGGGTCAGACTGTCTTAGTATATAACTAGTATTTCAGCAAAACCCCAGGAGCAATCAAATCATCACTTAACTAGAAACAGGCTAGCCAGATATCCACAAAGAAGCCTTTTCCATCATCCCAGGAAATAGTCCCTCAGCTGTCTCCAGCAATCCCATTGTGAATAGATGTCTTTTGCCACTTTCCCAGAATGTCCACAGATGCAGGGGGTTTCAAATCCAGAGAGGACAGTGCAGCAAAACCAAGATTTAGTGTCCCAGTGGAGGCAAAGAAATTACCCCGCCATTAGTCCTCTCTCTTCAGCTGAGATGGAATGAGCTCCAGCCCTACCAACAATCCTCATTCTATGAGGCAGAGAAAAAGTAATTTTTTTAGTTTCTTTTGGCCTTGGCCAATCTTTAAATGTATAGTTGGTGTGGTTTAAATGTTGCTTGGCTTGACAAGGGGTCTTAGAGTCCAGTTCACGATGAGGTTTGGAGACAGGGTGTCAATCAAAGTCTGCAAAAGGTTATGCACATTCATTTCCTTTCCATTCTTTCAAGCCCAGCTGTCCCTTTGCAGTGAGTGATTAAGTGATATATCACAGAGCAATTGCCATGGAAAACACCTCCCAGCACATAAGATCTCTGTTTTCTGAGGCTGAGTTTAGTCTGAATGATGTTTTTTCTCTTTGGGCTGGTAGCCACATATGTGTAAGGTCTCCCCGTTTTGCATATTGCTCATTGTCAAGCTTTGTGTTTCTCACTGTCTCTTTCTGCTTTGCGTGCTAAAAAAGGATTAAACATTTGCATGGCTGCAGTCTTATTTTTTGAGCTTCTCTAGTGAGAAGGTCAAAAAGAGGAAGAGCTTGCTCTGTACCCTGGGTTTCTTACCATCCTGTAAGATGGTCTTTATTTTCATATTAGAAAAGCTGATAGAGCTTTCCCCACCAAGTGCCGAATCCTCACCCATCTACCTGATCCATCATTGTCCACAATGCTTTGATCATTTTTTTAGGAGAGACAAGAAAATGAGCACAGGAGGATACTGCTTACCTTCACCACAGTACTTCTGGACCTGGAAGGCATTCTCACACTGACTCAGGGAGTTAAACCAGACGGAGACTCTTACACAGTCCTACACTGTACACTGGTTGCGTACACTCTTTGAACCCTTGAATCCTTCTCCTACCCTTGTCAGGCTTTCCTGTCTTGGCAAAGGAAGGTCCAGATGTGGATCCTGCTCAACCAGAGGTGAACACAACATGCTGTGAGTGTCATGAGGGCAGCAGTCACTGGGTCAGTCCACTCCATCAGGCAGTTGCTCCTGTATCAGACTGTCTATTTTGCATGCTGGCTTGCTGATAAAGGAAGATCTGCCCTTTGTGGAGATGTACTCTCTTCTCTTCCCTGCTGCCTGGCTGGGCTGGATGCATTAATCTGACACCCCCTCAAACATCCCTCTAGGATTTTCAGTGATTACCATATGCAAGCTGGTGGAAATTTTTCCTTGACCTAACTTTCCCATCTGTTTGTTAGTGAGTTTCTCCCCATCAGCAAGAGGTCCTGGCTGGGTGCTCCATCTCTATAATTTGCCCTGTAGCTTTTTTTTTTGGGGGGGAGGGGGCATGAGATGGGGAACAACAGTATTAATCAACAGAAGAAAAAAATAAGTAAAGACTTAAACACAAAGATCTCACTTTTGTCTGAGCAAGTCTCTAAGCTGCAAAGTAATGACTGTCAGAGCCTTGTGAGGAAGTATTGCTACTTACTGTCCCTTTTCATATGCTCATCCTTCAGCATCATCTCTTATCACCACCTCCAGAACACAGGACACAGGGTTCCTTGGACCTTGGCTCTGAGCTGCTGCAGCTGCTCTTGTGTGCAGAGCTAAGTCTGTGTTTCTTCAATTGCAGTAAAAGTAGCTTTCACAGGCATAAAGAAAGGTGAACTGAAGCATTCCCTCTCCTCCTACATTTATCCTTCTGCTTTTTCAGTCAAAGATTCAAAATTTTCATTTGGTATTGTTTGCTTTTTGCATTGTATTTGTACAATGATGTGTCCTATTGTTTTTGTGATTGATGTTCCCTATTGTTTTTGCATCATGCACCTCTTTTCCCCTTGTTTGTTGTTTAGCATTTAGGAACAGGAGCAAGATACATTTTCAGTTCCATTATCTAGCTTTGATGTGAACTGCAAGCTTTCCACCCTCCAAGGTGTTATCTCATTGGTACCCCCTTATGTTTCCTAAAGGAGATTTCTCAGCAAATGAGGAGTTAGCAGGAACAAAGCTTTATAAATGCTCTGAATAGAAGTCTCTTCTGATTTCTTTTCATCTTAGTTTCACTCTTGTTTTAATTCTGTTTTTACAGCTGTCCTAGTTGCAATTATGTCAAAACCCCCCCCCAAACTTGGGAAGCCCCGAACTGCTTATTAATAATAGCAAACACAGCAAGTGCAACAGAACACAGGAAATCTTTCAAAAACACTATATATATTATGCACATTTAAATTAATTGGAAAACTTATAAACTGTTGTCTCTTCTTTTCTTTTTTTCCCAAGTGCACATGGTTGTTTTCTCACCCAGCTGAAGTTCCCTGTCTGCCAGTCAGCTTGAGAGTTGTTTGGAATGTTTTTGGCAGCTGCTTCAGCCAAGCTGCATCTCCAGAGCTCTTAGGGGGATATATGACTTTGTCTTTGGCCATATTTTTGTCCTCCTTTTATTTAACATCTCTTTCCTTTATCTTAGTAAAAGCATTGGGTGAGGGATGCCACTTCAGCACGCTGAAGGGTTGTGCAAGAGGATAGGCAGCTCTGCCCACATTACCTGAGCATTAAAAAGCTCATTAAAAAACAAACATAAAAATGAAAGAGGATTTGAAACAAGAGCCAGTAGTGGTTTTTCTCTGACAATATTATTGTGAGAATTTCAAGGCCTTCTAATACAAATTAAGAATTGGGTTTTCCATAAATTACCTGCAGTAATTTTTTTTTTTGAAAAAACAGATGGATTAAGATGGTGAAGCTATTTTGTTTATTCACAGCACTTATTCTTTGACAACAGTGCCTACATATAAAAAAGATTTTTACTTCAAGTGCTTCCATGGCCTTTGAAGGAAATTTAGTTATGGTTTAATCAAATACTACATAAACAGAAATAAACTCTTCCTCCTAGCCTCTATGGTTTACTCATAGCCTGCCTACTTAAGGGTTAAACACTGAGTGTAGTGTAAAGTGCAAAATGTAGTACAGCATTTGGACTTCTTTTTGATACATCACTTTCCAAACTGGAGTGTGAAAACACAGTTATGTACACTGGACAGACGTTCTGGACACACACTTCCATAGGATCAGAGCAAGCACCCATTGGAGAAAGTCCAGTGGTTGTGGTTCAGCTGGTAACACTGGTAAATTGGAGGGGGGTAGGTTTAGACTTGACATAAGAAAGAAATTCTTGACAGTGAGGGTGGTGAAGCCCTGGAACAGGTTGCCCAGAGAGGTTGTGGATGCCCTCTCTCTGGAGGTGTTCAAGACTAGGCTGGACAAGGCACTGAGCAGCCTGATCTAGTGGGAGGTGGCCCTGCCTATGGCAGGGGCGTTGGAACTCGATGATCTTTAAGGTCCCTTCCAACCCCAACTATTCTATGATTCTATGACTTTGTATTTGATAATATATAAGGAAGAATCTACCACTGAGCTTCCCAATCACTTCTGGAACTTGGTTAATCTCTTCATCTTACAGAAAGAATGAGCCTCATCAGGGCATGGAGAAGTGCAGATTATGTCTGTGGTGGACCTTTGTTATGGACCTCAGCACAGCCTCATGGGGGACCTGATGCCACTTATGTGTCTTGCACTGTGTCCTTGTGTTTGCCAAATGCTGGGTAAACAGAGGAAGTCCAATGGTCACAGATAGAAAGGATATGAGGAGAGATCTGTGGCCAAGGGGGCCTAGGACAATAGGAAGTCTTAAAATGACATTAAAGCAAAAGAAATTTTCACAATAGTATTAGGCCATTACCAAACTGAAATGGATAAAAGAGTTGATAATGGTGAAGGGAGCAAAGTTCCCTAAATATTCCTGTTCTGTAGTTGGGAATAGCGGATAATGTAATCACTGCCTCAATGGTAAAATGCTTTCCATTCCAGCAGTAACCCCCTAAGGGGAGTTTAGGCAGCAGCTATTAATTCTTGACATGGCTGGGTCTAGATAACTGCACCCAAGAGTTTTAGAAGAGCCGCCTGAGGATGTCTCTGGAACATTAATGATGTTTTCTTTTTCACTTGGTTTGGGTGGTTCTGAAAGATGGGAGTCCAGCTAATGTCATAACTGTGTTTTTTAAAAGGTAAATGGGATATCCTAGGAAGGTGTAAGTCCGGTAGTCTGGCATCAGTCCCAGGCAAAATAATACAGAATCTCACACAGGATGCAATAAAATAAGGGAAGATAATTAATAGAGGGAGGAAATCAAAGGAGGGTAACAAAACTAAGGCCAAGTAGTAATTGTGTCAAACATATTGGGCAACTCTTTAAAATAAATTTGCCTATTTTTACAGAATTGTAACAGGCTTGATCTTAGAGGTTTTGTGAGAGAGCTACAGAAAGCAGTGCTTCAAGTTAGTCCTGGTTTTAGTTTGAATTACAGCTAGAATGGAATGCAAACTAGTTAATTAATAGGATTCAAAGGGTAACTGTAACTCAGTAATAAACGCAGTGGCTGTGTTTCCACTGGGGTAGGGCAGAAAGCATTTCCATGCTATTTAACATTTGATTTAATGGCCTGCAGAAAACATACATTTGCCTCTGATAAAACCTTTCAGATGACCAAAGAGTGGGGAAGTCATAAATGATGGGGAAAGGAATTCTGCAACTCTAAAAAAATTTTATTCTTTTATTTCACCATTGCCAAGGTTTATGTGTAGGCAGTGGTGCTTAGGGGCACTTGGCAGTGTCAGGTTTATGGTTGGACTTGGTGATCTTAACCTAAATTATGATTTTTTTCCAGCCTAAAGGTGAAACTCAATCCTATCTATAAATGCCTCCATTGTATAGCAAAGAGGGACCTGACAACACAAGTCTCCTCAGGATAAAACCTGGGAGTGTAGCTCAGTTGGGAGAGCAACAGACTCCTAATCTGAGGGTCAAGGGTTCAAGTCCCTGTCCAGGTATGAGGCTTGGCAGAGTTGGGCTGATGGTTGAACTTGATGATCTGAAAGGTCCCTTCCAATGATATGATTATGAAATAGGAAATAATAAAGTAAAACATTGCAAAACACAGTGGATGAAGGGAGACTCAGACTTTCTGGAGGGAGGGACATGAACCAGGCTGCTGAGACTTGAGTGAAAGATGATGATACTGAGCATTTAATGTGTATGCTCCTGGGCATAGTTTCTTCTCATCACTGTTATACATAAGGATGATGAGAACTGAATCACAGAGTACCTATGGCCCAACACAGAGAGGACATGCAATGACTTACGGGCATGTGATAAGTTTTTTTCTCTAGTGACAAAACCAGTGTTGCTTCAGCCCAGTGGAGTTTTCTTTCACTTCCTCATCTTTGTGCAAAATCAGGAGGTTACCTTGATTTCTGACTGCCCAGTCCCCTGATCTCTGAACATCAGGCTGCAGTTACCTTCCTCATATGGAACAACAAGATGCTGTCCAGTGAGAGCATTCAGCCACAGCAGCATCAGCTGGTCAGTGTCCTTGACCTTTCCTGCTAAGGAAATCAAAGTGGCTTCACAGCAAGTGGGGGTCTTGTAACCTCCTTCATCAGGGCTCTGTTCACTGTTGCCAAGGTTGCACAAGCTTTCCTGAGGTCTGTTGTTCTACATCAAAGAGGTATTGGATAAACAAGGGAAGTGATATATTTTCTCTGACAGACTGCTCTCTCACCTGAGGTCTCGCTGGCTTAAGCCTGCATCATCAGCGCTTTTACTGTGGAATTTATCTAATTCCATGAATTTCTAAAACTCTGTTGAGATGTTGCCTGGGCCTTTTGAGAATTGCCCATTATTCACTTGTTTCAAATAAACCACTCCAATCTGGCAACCTCCTCCATTCCTCTCTTCTGTGCTATGTGTTCACTGTGAAATCTGGTCCAAATGAGATTTGGAAAGCAACAAGTATGTCTTCAGAACCCAATCTCAGCCTTAATGCAAATCAGTAGCCTTATCTGGGTTTATCCTGTTCATTATTTTCTTTTTTAAGATGTTCATTTAGTTTTGTTTAAAGACAATGTTTTTCATGAGTGAAAATGAACTTTTTTACTGATTTGGAGGACAGTGGCAGAAAATAAGCAAGCTGCTTACATGTTCTTTGCTACTTTCATTAAATCACAAAAATCGTAATTGTTAAGGCTTGACAACACTATTACATTAAGAAGACTTGAACTCATGTATAGAACAGACATTTTCATTTTCCCCTGTTATCCCTGTAAAGAGACTGACAGCTTGTATTTGTGCAGGCATCTCTCACAGAAAGATATTTTGCTTTGAATCCAAGAACATAACAGGAGAGAAATCCACTGTTCTCAGAGAATTTGGCCTCCACTGTGGGAAACTGAGACTTCATTTCCCATTCCACTTTATCTGCAAAGTGACCATGTACCCCAGAAAATCCCCCTTGCTCCGTTCAGCTCCCTGCACAAGTCATTGTGCTCTGTGCTTGTTCCTCCCATCCTCACTGGAGAGCTGAAGAATCTATGATTCTAGAATCATAGAATAGTTTGGGTTGGAAGGGACTTTGAAGTTCATCTGGTTCAAAGCTCCCTGCCATGGGCAGGGACACTTCTCAATACACCAAGTTGTTAAAGTCTATCCAATCTGGGGGATGGGGCATCCACAGCTTCCTTGGGCAACATGTTTTGGTGCCATAGAAGAGGTTCAACAGCCCTCTGTTCACCTTCATGGCTCTCCTCTGGACCTGCCCTATTAGATCCATGTCTTTCATGTACTGAGGGCTCCAGAGCTAGATGCCTTGAGGCATCCAGATGGAGTTTCACCAGAACTGAGAAGAGGGGTAAAATTACCTACTTGGACCAGCTGGACTGGCTTTTTTTAATGCATCCCAGGACATGATTTGCTTTCTGGGCTGTGAGAGCACATTGCTAGCTCATGTCTGGCTTTTCATCCATCAGTATCCCCAAGTCCTTCTTGGCAGGGCTGCTCTTAATCTACTCATCACCAGCTTGTATCCATGTTTGGGACAGCCCCAAGTGAGAAAACTGTTGCAAAGGCCATCAACAAAAGCCAGCATCATTAGCACATATGTCTTAACATGGAAAACTTCTTTGCAAGAAGCCTGATCTCAGCTTCTTCAGCTGGAGAAGCATGTCTTCTTGATCTCTCAGTTAAACAAAGCTGGGAGTAGCAGGGAACACTGTTCAGAAACAGTGTTAAATTCACCCTAATGACTGGACTAATTAACAATCAGCAGAGCCTGCCTCTGCTGGGAGGTTTCCTCAGCCCTGTGGTTATTCATTATGGCATTTGTGATTTTCCATCTGAGATGGCCTCAGAATTAGGGGGAGGAGATATTATTTCCTAGACATCGTGTGGTTCCTGCTGTGCTTCAGATGCAACAGGGTGGGAAATGCATCAGATACTGTGATCTCCAAACACAATGTGAGTCATGACAGAAATTATTTTCCTCTGTCTCAAGAGAAGAACTTCACCCTGCTTGAAAGATGGTCAAGATCATGAGGGCCATGAAGCAGGTTGTGAAGGAGTGGGAAGAAACAAGAGGATGTTTTGGTGGGTTAGTGTTGAAAAGTAACCTGATCCTCACTCTTTTTGGGTGCCAGAAAGAGGAGGTGAAAGTGTCCTAGAAACAATAGGGAAACCCCAATTTGAAGGGACAGTACGGTTTTTCTCTAACTTACATGTCTTTGATCTTCATAGACCTGACTATTAGGAGGGAAGGGAATCAGCTTTTTTTCTCCTGGGGTGTCAAGTGATAGAGGGCAAAATTTGATTATATCANAGGCCATAAATCAGTTCCCAACATCAGCGCAGAAGTGAGCGTAACAACAACCCTGCTCATTGACCAAGAAAAGGTGTGGCACAGAAAGCCACAGATTCCAACTGAAGTTTGATCCTGTGCCTTCAAAGAGCCAATGGGGCATCAAATTCTAGAAAATTACTTTACTCCAAGCTCTAGATTCACCCAAGATCAGAATAGTCACAATGGCTAGTTGCTTCAGTTTAGCTCAGATTTAAAACACAAGCCAAAACACAACACAGTATTTACTGACAAACTTGCAGGCTTTGCCCCAAGAAAATGCTCTCATTCCACTGACCTGAGTGAACCGTGTATCACTGAGCAGTTAACTTTCATTCTCTGGAGGATAAGGCTTCACCCAAAGCTCACTGAAGTCTATGAAAAGACCTTGTGGAGGCCAGTAGATGTTAGGCCTGGGTGTACTACCCTGCTAGGAAGGAGATCACCAGAGCACATGCTGGAAATATTCACTGCTTTCTTTCATCCCTGTTGGGACAACACTTGCTTTTATGTGCTTATCAGTTTGATATATCTGATTTCATAAATAAATAGAAAAGATAAGAAGATCACACTAAGAGCCTTAATATGGACAGAAAAGCAGTGGAGAGAAATAGAATGCTATTATTGTTTGCAGGAAGATTAACACACCATTAAACAGAAATGCTGTCAGATTTCTAAATCTTATGTAACATTTTTTGTGGTCACTGCTTTCTGGGTCACAGAAGATGACAAAAGAGCTTTTGTCATCAACACCTGAAGGATTTAAATTTTTCTCAAAGAGGTCCAAATATGCCTGACAAATTCTTCTTTATTCTGCTTATTTTTTTTTTTTTTCTTCTAGGATTTAAGTGGTTTCTTTTAATAGTACTTAATCAACCCAATGCATGATAACATTCATTCACCATGAGAAAGGAAATGGACACATGCAGATTGCAGCTGCAGAGTTCAGATTGGAAGTTCAACCCCAGCTGTGTCACTGATCCACTCCCATACAGGGCAAGTGTGGAGGGACTAGATGCCTGTGACATCCAGGCATCTTTCTTATTTTTGCCTGCAATGTCTCCTCTGAGATGAGAGCCTTCACCTCTTCAGTGCTTTCTCCAGTGCAGACATTTCAAACAGCCCCAGTGAACTGAGAGACAGAATTAGCACAGGGCTACTCACACCTATTGTGAGCACCTATTGACTGTTGTCTCCTTGTAAATTACAGCTCCTTCTCAAAAATGTTACTGCACAGTATCTGGTGAGACTGGGGGCTCAGTCCTTATTGGGAAAATACATGAGTTAGGTATTGGTATAATGGAATCAAGACAAAAAGAATTATGGCTGAAATTGCTCAGTTTGGGCTTTACTGCAAGGACTGGACAGCTGGTGAGTGCAGCAACTTCTCTTTATCCAAGAAAAAAATATCTCTTGCCTATTGAGAATATGCATAATTTTTGTCTGAAATCAGAAAAAGAATTTCACTTTGTGCTTTAACCTTGACTGACAATCAACTATCAGTCTTTGAACACCCTTCATTTGCAAGCTGCTGCAGATGGGAACTCATTCTTTGCTTCATGAGACTTTGCAGGTGACACAGGGAGAGGGTTACACCCTCCTGTGTGACAGACATCTGCAAATGTTGTCAAGATCATTTTCACTGCAACTTCCTCCCTTTGATATTTTTTTTCCTATTGTAAGCGACTTTGGAATTATGTGCTTAAATCTAATAATGCAATTAGGAAAACAGTTATCCTAATTAAAAGTTGATGACAAATCTACATATAGCCTTATATGACCTTCTTTCACATTGCCAGTGAAGGCTGGCATGAAAAGATGTCCACACTGACACATTCAGTCAGCAGCCTTGTTCTGCAAGAGAACATCTATTTGGGTTAATATAACAAAAGCAAGTTGGTTACACTCTTGGGAGAAGGTATGAGCTTACATAAAGAGTTGAAAGCTGGGTGTCTTCACTTACAGCCTTGAACAGACTGCTAACTAGGACAAATGTTGTCAAAATATAGTCTTACTAAAAGGTGATGAAAGGGGAGTTTGGGAGCCACAGATGTTTCTCTGTCATTCTCTGTTTTCTCCAAACCACATGGAGAGATTATTTCTTTATTTCAAAGTCAAGGCACATGTCTCCTGTGTCCCTTGCCAGTTGTTAGTCTTGTAGCTTTTGGTTCTGTCCTTCTATGTTTTTCTCTTTTTAAAGAATGGATATTCAGAGGTTTAAATACATCTACTGTGGCTAATTCACCTGCACAATCTTCGTCTTACAGCACAAATGCCATCTTGGCATCTTGATAGCATTGATGAAGTCATGTCTCAGAGTTGACCTGGGTGTACCATCAAGGAATAAGAGTTAATCCCATGCTGGGAAGACACAGTGAGCTGCTCTTCTAGACTTTCTGTTCTGCTTCCCGATTGTTTTTCTTCACCTCTTGCCCCTCTGAGTTCATGCTATCAGAGCAATAAACATTCCAAGTACCTGCTGGTGCAGCCCAACTCAAGCTGGCCTCAAAACCAGACACTGGCTCTGGTACTGGGGACTGGGACCAGTGCAAGGGAAAGCCTATCAGGTCTACTTTGATACCCTTCAATATCCAGTTTTTGTTGTTGTTGTAGGCCTCCCAATTTCAGTGTGCATTTCCACAGCAAATTGCCCAAATTGAAATAATTCCCAAGAGCGTTGAGGACATTGATAAGTGCCAGCACTATGACAGAGCAGTGTCATTACAGCTGGAGATTTTCTGTGTGTTTTATGTGGTTCATAGAGAATACACACTACAAAGCTTGAGAAGACTTTCTAGGAAAATGTCTCTATCGAAAATTTACAAGAAAGAAAAGTTTTAGATGTCACAATGTACTCACTGTGCTCACGGTCTGTGTGGATCGTGCTCCTCCCTCAGTCCTAGCCTTGACCCCATCTTGCCACAACATCAGACAAGAAAAGCCATGCAGGGTGTCCTGAGAGCCACACAACCCCACTATATGATGGGAGGCTCTAGTGGGGCTGTTCAGCTGTCCAGGATAGTGCAGGACATCACTGTCAAACTGTGCTGTGAAATTACTGTTTTCTTTAAAGCAACAACAGAAAGGTGGATGCAAGTGATTCCTGGACTTTTTCTCAGCCTGAAATCCCTCCATAGACTCTGGCTCCTGGCTCAAAACTCAAACCTGCACAAAATACCATGCATTGTTCCCCTTCAAGTCTTGTTCTTGCCTACTGGATGAGGACAACTCAAGAGCTGAACAATTGCAGTATAGCATAGGACTAACTTTTGAGTAGCTTGCAACTCTGTCTTTAAAATCATATTTTACAGCTCAACATCCTTGGTTTCCAGGAACTTATGAACAGAGAAGATATATTCTTCTTGGTAGCTAAATAATATCATTAAAACCATTAGAAACCCTGCAAAAAATATTCCTGTCTACATAATTTAATTATGTAACAATGATGATTGTTAACTTGGCTTCTGCTTTTGCCATTTGAGATTATGACCCTGGAGTGCATGGATCATTATATGATTCATTTTTTGTAAATGTGCATTGCTTTTACATTTTCAAGGGCCTATCCTTCAGTTAGCTCTCTGGAGTTGGCCATTCCAAGGCATCATTCTGTGTGGCTTCTCCAGTGTCTGTAAAAGGCTTCAACTCCTCAACATCATGGTCACCCCTATATGCCTGTAAGGAAGGTTATGTTTTCAAAGCCTTCAGGTTTAAGCCAGCTTGGCTCATGACCCCCTCCCACAAGTCCTCAGCTGCAGAAGAGAGAGAGCAAGTTCCCTTCTGTTCTCATCCTCCCATTTTGATTCAGGGAACACTGATTTCACCTTGAAAATGGGGCATATGGAGCAGACCTCTCCCTAATAGCGTGACAGTCTGACCTCCCCCCTCTAGACACAGCTTAATGGGATAGGCCTCATTTCCTTAGGAAACTGGCTTCTAGGGGAAAAAAAAAATCCTCTACCTGTTTATCTTCTTCCTTGGTCATAAAAAATACAGTGCATTGTTTCCTCCATCAGAGATTTGAACTGAACCAGACAAATCCATTTGAGTTCCAAAATGAAAAAAATAAAAAGTCTGCCTTATTTTGGACTAAGTCACTGCAAGGACCGTATCAGAAGAACATGTTGCGTGAAGGCAAAGTCAATGAGGAGAGCAGGGCTGAACTAGAGCTGAGGTTCACCTGCATCTGTAAGGGTTACTACTGGAGAAAAATATGCCTCCACCTAACTGCCACCAATGCAACAGCATTTGTCCCCTGCACTACAGGAGCAAATGACAAGTTTCTAGGCATCTCTTGCAGGAAACAACAGTGTAAACAAAATTGGAAAAGGAAACGTTATTAACCTACTTTTCTAATGCAATGAGTTATATGGGTTACATAGGAGCACTGTGTGTGAATGTAGATGTTATTCCTACCCCATTCCTCCCTGGTGTTACCCCTTACCCCATTATCCAATTCCAACCAAACCTGGCAGAGCCACAAAACTGATTTCCTGCAAGTTTCATGGAAACTGACAAACAAGCACAATTGAAAGACCTCAGAAATCTCATGTCTACTCTCCCTCCCATAGCAATTATCATGTCCATGTGGACAGCAACCCCCACCACAAACCCTCTCAAACCTGTAGGAAAGCTGACATCTGTGTTCAGTTACTGCCACAGCTATTTCTTTTTCTATCTGGTCTTATATGAAAAAGTGGGATTTGGGATGCCAGCCTCTGCTCTGGAGGTAGGTGCTCACACATGGGCAGCTCAGGTACTCAGTTAGCATGACATATGTGATGGCATCATTATGGGACACTACATGCCCTCATTAAAGAGGCTCCTGAATGAAAGGTGCTCCATCTTTCACACTAATAACATCTCTGTAAAGTTATCGATGTTACTATTAACTAGGCAAGACATATCCCAAGTAGTGCTTGTAAATTAGACCAGCCAGCGGAAATCCCTCTTGATGGGTGACCTGATCTCTGATTGAGTCCAATCATGCTGCTGCAAAATGCTGGCACCAGTTGTGATGTATAGCATAACCTAGCTGTCAGGGACAACATGTCTGAGAGCTGAGGTAATTTCCATGCTGGGTGGAAACTATTTGCACAGTGTAATTCTTGTATTTCATTAATTACAAGTTATTTTGCAAAGCAAATGGATTGGAGGATATCCCCTCCCAGTTCCTGGGCGGCTGGATGGAGATGTATGGTCAGGGCAGTGTTCCCATCAAGGCAGGGATCAGTCCCCCACAGCAGCTTGTCACTAAATGGAGTGATCTGCAGAAAGCAGAGGCTCAAACTGAACATTTCCCTCCACCAGATGTACACAGTAGACAGTACCCTCATTTTAGGGCTTTATACTACATCTACATGCACTGGTCTACACAAAAAAAAACAGCTGAGTTTGCTCTCCAGGAAAGGTCATGCCATCTTCAGAGCAAAATTTGGATGATGGGCTTTGAGTAAGACCAACAGCTTCATACTAAGGATGGAGGACACAAAGAAATAACTAGCTTCCCTTCTAATGAAAGGCTGTGGTGTATTGACAGGCTGAGGCTTGGTGTGTGTCATCAGGCAACATTTATTGTGTGAAATCTCCTTATATGCCTTCTAGTTACATGTTGGTGACTTTCCACACCACTACCAGTACAGTCACAAGTTCCCCTTGTAGGTGCCATCGTTAATGCTCATCGTGTCCCTCTTGGCTACCTTTTGTTTGTCTCAATGTTCCTCGGCAAACCCCTTGTTTATTCCCTAAACAGTTGTCTGCAGGCAGCTGGATCGTTGAGCCAGCAGAATCTGTTAACTTTACAGTTAAACCTACAAAAGGCGCTGAGGAGAGAAGGAACCTTTAATATCTGTAATTGGGCACAAGTCAAGAGAATATAAAGTATAATTGTGGTAGAGCTCCTAACTTCAAAACTCTAATGTAGTTTTTTGATTATTTTTTCAGACCCATTATAAGGGACAACTGATGACCTGGTGACACAGCCCTAGGTCACACAATATAAAAGAATGAGACAGTGTCTTATTTACTGTCACTTGAGTAGATGCTTGGGTGTATCTTTTTTTCTCTCCTCGGAAGCTGGGATTAAATCTCCTGCCTGAAAGTTAGGCTCTGAAATTACCCTAATTGATTTTTTTTTAAAAGTGATTCCTTGATACTTTCCATCTTCGTTAATAGGAACCCAATATTGTGAGGCAAGGTAGAAAGAAAAGTGATGAGATACCAGGCTAAGTAGTTATTCTGGAGAAGCACCAGGAGTGTGGAACTGTATCAGAAACCCTAGTTACAACCCACAAAAACATACCTTGGGAATAAAATTGGGAAAGCAGGGAAATGAGTAAGAAACAAAAGCCAGTTAAGCCACATAGCCTAAACTCTCACCATCTCACAGACACAAATTCCAGCTTATTTAGAGATCTTTCATCTTGTCACTCCTGCTGGCTTCTCTAAGCCTCTCTAGGGGATGCCACTCTGAGGAACTTTTAGGGACTTTCCTGCCCTGTCTCCAAGGGAACTGTTTGTCAGGCTGCCCAGTATCATCACCTGTGCAACCTCCATCTCTCTCCAGTGCCTTACCCCACCCCTACACCAGCTGTGCTTTTAAACCTCAGGAAAACTCCAGAAAGTAGCAGTTAAATGATCACCACTGATGCACCAACACACCACCAAGCTGAATTTCTCCTGCTGACCTGGAGGAAATGTACTGCCTGGCACCCTAGATAATATTATATTGACCTCCACAGGCAGGGCAAACCAGGACTGGTGGCCAATTGAGCTTTAGCTCAGTTGTTGAGGAGCCTGTCCCATCACAAAGTGTTAATGAGTTTTTTGGAAACAGCTGAGGGTAGAGGCTA
>VZTY01012562.1:57630-69383 GCA_013400935.1 Turnix velox | reverse complement strand
GCAAATTGTAGTTCAAAAGACATCTTTTATAATTGCAAATGCTTTGTTTCACCGTGCTGTGAAATAGGAAGTTGTTTTCTGGTTTGCAGTTTAAGGGAACTGAGAACTGAAAGCCCGTCTTTCTTGGAATTCAGTTCTTAAAAAGAAGGAAAGCAACATAGAGAATTCCCTGCTAGCAGGTTGCTCCTGTAAGAAATCCTTGTCTGTTCTGCAACAGAGAATAGAATGGCAAGAATGGCTTTCAAAGCCCTTCTCTCTTGTGTGAATGAAGCTATACTTCAGAAGGCAGAAAACTGAAGCAGGGAATTAGGAAGTCTTTGCTTCCAGAAATGCCATTGCCAAAAAGAATGAAAAGCATCATTAATATTTCCAAGTTATCTGTTTGGTAGTGGGAAAAATCAGGTTATGTATCAGACCTGAGTAGCATTAATAGGCCTGTGAAAAAAAGATGCTTCAATTTGTTCTGCTGTGATATAGGATTCTGCTCCTCAAGGTTGAGAGATTCCTTGCTGCAACAGATTCTGGGCATGTGACTAATAGCTTGTTTTGAATTCTTAGCTTAGTATAAACCGTTGACCAAGTCTGGACATTTTCTTTCTGAATCTTGTGACTCAATGGGAGGGTATTTCTGACTGTTTGTTTGACCTTGTCCTCTATGCAGTAAATAATAGAATGTACCTTGACATCAAACCTTGTAAAAAGTGTCCCATTTATTATCAAATTTTGTTAATCAATACCTTAAATTAATAAATATTATTTTACTTCTCTCTCTTACGAGTGAAGGCATTCACACCGCCCACAGGTATGGACCAGTGCTTAACTTAGACAATCTTCTGATAATAGTCAAGTTAGAATTTAATAAGAGTACTTCTCTCCTAAGAAAGCTTTACAGTCATTAATCATTCTTTGTGAAGAATGCTTCATTCTTCAAAATGGGAAGGACTGGAAGAAGAGGAGATTGTTATTTCTATGGGGAGCAACTAAGCACAGGTGCTGCCAAAGGCTTCAGGGTGAAGAAAGATGAGGGAGTCACAGCAGGACACAGTGTGTTCAGGCAACCAGTGTTCTCAAATTAGAAGGAGAGAAGCTCAAGTTCATCCACTAATATAACCAGGCAATTGAGTCAATATCTGAAGGCTGCTTTGGGGAGTTCATTTCTGGATGGAGATCTAGGCAGATCCACCTTGACTGTCAGAGTGATTTGGCTTCTGCAACAGCTGCTGTACATGCTGGAGTAGTGCTGATTTTCCTCATCAGAAAATTAACTACATCAGTAGAGGATTATTGATTTAATTCAGGGAACTGGTCCAAGTTTATTAAAATGCAGGGCAGGATTTCAACACATATTCAATTGCTTCACCGCTCCTTGTTATTAATGGAAAGTTAAGGTATATGTAAGCTTGTTCATTATCGTGAAGAAATTGTTTATTTAATAGTTCCACTATAATATCCCATTCTCCTATTCTCTGCCTTTTGTTTTCCTCCTTTCCTTCTTTTCTGTTCTCTCTCCACATCTCCTAGCAAGCATTGGAAGTGCTGGAATTGTTCACAGCACTAATACCAGAACATTGGTCCTGTTCAGAAAGTACCTATTGCCTGGCGTCAGGAGTCCTCAAAAAAATTGACTTATTTTGAATAAAGAGAGAGGCCACTGAGACATTCCTCAGGTGAGGTCTCTCAAATTGTTAGAAGACATAGGCTCCTTTTATTCTAATTTTCCCAGTTGCAAATGTCCATATCCCTTTTACCTTTGGTCACAGGGTTACACATATATACAGATATAATAATATGAAATTGAAAATATGGAATTGATACTCATATGTAAAGGATGTTTGCAGTTTCAGGAACTTCCATATGTTCCATATGTAGACCTGAGAGACATCCATATGTAAGTTCTATACTTGAAGTGAAAGATTGTTCGAAATTTCAGGAACATCCATATGTAAATTGAGTGTCCGAACATTCATGTTTCACATGTAAATCGAGGTTCTTTGCAGAGACATTCTTATCATTCTTCTGTTTGCAGAGGCATTCTTGTAGCATGTAGATACACTCTTATCCTATCTGTCCAAGGAAGAGCCCAGGTTCTCTGACACACATTCCTTCAGTGGGTAAAAAACAGTATACAAAATATTCTGCTTACTTAAGTCTTCCTTTTAGATAGCTGTCCTTCAATGGAGGGCCATCAGATGTCTGTTCTTTCTCTTCATGCAATGCTAATGGCTCTCACTGTATTTCTATCTCCAAAGAGTATACTATAGTAGAAACATAACACATTCAGCACTATCAATTTCAAACACAACACATAAGAGTAATGGATGTTAAAAATTGCCGCAGCCACATAGTACATTGTCAAAAAATAGAATTCTCAGAGCAAACCCTGGGTTTAAATAAAAGGTGACATTGCTAATGAATGTCGTCGGAGTAGTAAAGTGACAGATACTTAGCCATTCCTCTGTATGGATCCTCCTGAACAGAATGGCTGTATATGAGAAAAGGCCATTTATCAAGGAAAATGGGACAGGAAGGTAAGTTTTTATGACATTTATTGTCTTTTCTTCAGCTGCTATCTACTATAGTAGTATATCTAAGTCTTTGTATAGCTTCTTATTATTTTGTTTACTTTTGAAGTATATAGTGATGAAAAGTATTAGCCCATCTCAAAACTCTTCCTCTCTAAAATTCATTTCATCTGCATTATCTTATCTCTATCACAAAATGAGAAAAAGTAAACCAAAGTATTTAGAAAGGCATCTGTATACAGAAAGATACCTTAGGAAAAATAAACCTAATTACCAGATAACTCATAACAATACAATAGAAGGAAGTATTTAGTTCAATGCACTTATATGCAAATATCTTCCTTCCTGAAAATGCACTTATGCAAATATCTTCCTTCTTCCTCTGAAAACAGAACATGACAATGATTGCCACCCATCCCTCAAAGAAACCCAGATATCCCTCCCCTCTGGTCATCCCTCCTGTAGCTGTGCAGGAACACACATGCACTTATGTCTGAATAATACAGTTTTAACTGGATATTTCTGATTAATGTCCTTTAAAAAAAAATCACTCTCAGGCTGTCCAAGAGGAGAAACTATATAGCATTTCCTCCTCAAACGTGGAATATCATGCTAACACAGGCAGTAATCCCACACTTGTTTTTCTGTACTGTAAATACATTAAAACTAGCAAAGAAACAGTAACTATTTCTGTAAACTCATCTGTAATATTTGCCAAGAGGCAGCTTTCACAAATATATGTTCATTTGTTACGTGTAATAATTTTTATATCATTTGCTCTTCTAATTCACAAGCTTAGAATTCCAATTGACAGTTATTTACTGTTATTCATCATGCTTTGCTAAAGCCATTTAGTCATGTGCAGGCCCTACAAAGGATTTCTTCCCCTTTCTCTTCTTAACAAACATGCTTTTGAAGGTGATCTTGCATAGCAAATAATTTATCTGACAGAAATAATCTAATCTACTGAGAAATGTTCTTTGCTTTCATTGTTCTGCAGCACCATTTCAACAGAAAGTGCTTTGAATAATTTATGGACTGTTAATATGACTGCAATATCTTCTGATGTTCACTACAACTGCTTTGAGGTCAATATGCTATCTAGTTCCATTTGACACCTAAAGAAAAAGGAAGCTCTAAAACTGAAGGCAACCTATCAAGTAGAAAGATCACTCCCAGCGTTCCATTTAGCAGAAAGCATTATGTAAAATTTGCCTCAGCTTCCTCTAGAATTATAAAAATAAGTAGGAAGTTGCATCTAGACTTGACTTTAGAAAAATACCATGTCAGTTGAAACATTAGTGTTCTACTACTCTCAGCCCAACTCCCAGTGTGCCAATCAAGCATCTAAGAGCTTGCATCTGAAATATTCCTGTTCTGACACTTATAATTAGACAAAAGTCAACAATCTTGAACATTTAGTTTCATCAACAGTGTTGTTCACCTCCAGCAGGTGATATAAAACTTGATGAAGTCAAGATCCACAGAGAAGATGGATCATCCATCTTTTCTATTCAGTCTTTTCTGACTAAGTTGTATCAGTGGTTGCTACTCAAAATAATGTATAGTTAACACCGCATCTGTCTCACCCACCATTTAGTTGACAGGCATGGAAACATTGCTGTCTGTGTCTTTTTTTTTAAAGAAATTAATAGAGAAAATAGGTGATGATTTCAAGCTAGCTTTCCTTTAGTAGGCAGCTCAACCTGTAAATTGAGATTATAATAATGAAGCAACATTAATAGTCTTCAGCACCTCTGGAGGTACAACTTCCCAACTCCAAATTTCAGAAAAAAGGAAAAAAAGGTTAACTAAACTAAGAGGATTTGGCTCCATATAGAGATTTCCACGGAAGTTACCAAAACCAAGTTTCAATATCAATGACAAGAATTTGCTTCTCGGTGTAGTAGGCACCTCGGGAGTCTGTAAATCCCATTTACCTTGGATCCAGTTGTAAAGAGAGAGGGACATTTGTGGCCGGGATTTAGGATAAAAAGAGGCTGCATCCTCCAGCAATTGGAGTAACCCCACCTGAGGACTCTCCCTTTATTTGAATCAAGTAAATTCTTCTTCAGGACTCCTCTGTCTCTTTTCTAAACACAGCAATCTCAGGCCACAGGGATTTTCTGACCACTGGCTTTAATGCTCTGTCCTAGCAGTTCTGGGCAAAAGACTTTGTGATGGTAGGTGTCCAGATGAGCTGGGGAGCTTAGAAGTGTGAGTCAATCAGCTGAGATGGAAGCCACACTTGTCTTCTTCCCATACTCTGTGTTTCTGATGAACAGTACCTTGCCAGTACTTCTTGTTACTTTTCTGACTTTTGGCTCTGCTCCATGGAATCACTGTACAGGCATGTTTTGCACTATCAGTACAGACCTACATAGGTAGTATATAAATAAATATATCAACACATCTGACATAGAAGCTCTCCAACACATAACTCAATAATCACTTGGAGACAAATAGTATCATAGCTCTCTTTTTCACTGTTTACGACCTCTGCTGATTAAAGTTGTCCCATAAAATCTTGGCAAAGTTACATTTGATTTTATGTACTTGGAAAACCTCATAGGGATACAAAACTGTTTTTCCTCCTTGTGTCATTACAGCAGTGCTCCCTAATGTAGGATTTGAAAAACTACATTTGCCTCCTTGAGATGCAATTGTGACACATTGTGGCTGCTGTCTAATTCCATTTCCCACATCTTTATGAACAAATGCAGCCTTTTGTAGCTGTTTTCTGTCTGAGACTTCCAGTCTTTGCAGATGTTTGCATAGCCTATGGCTGTTGTATGTATCCACCTGGCACAGATGCAAAACTTATCATAGCACAGCTGCTCCTTGCCATGCTCTATTTTTCACTGGGGACATGCATGACAACTTTAAAAATGTCATAACTTTGGGGGTTCATTTTACTTCACTTGTTTCTCTAAACTTCTTCAGGTATCAGAGGAGTGATTTGGTTTTCTCTTGCATAAAACATGAACAGGTGTTATTTTCTATCTTAACAAAATTATATTGGCATAAAATTTGAGGTCTATATGCCCTTTCATAACTGGCTTTATCTTTGTTTTAATACAGATTTCTATGTCCAGGGACAAAGGAGATAAGTAAGATGAAGGATAATGCATCTAATCGCTACTTGAACTGCAAAAATAGCTTAATACCAGATTAATGACATTGATGTTTTGGTGTTACTGGTAGCTGTAAAATGCTAGTTAAAATCTGAGTATGATGAAATTGCATGATAGCAATTACCACTAGCTATTTCAATAAACTAATGAGGAGACATACATTTCCCTATGGCAGGGGGGTTGGAACTCGATGATCTTTAAAGGTCCCTTCCAACCCAAACTATTCTATGATTCTATGATTTTTTCCCCTGTTTGTTCTTATTGCAATAAACTGGATATATTTTGTGGAACTAACATGAAATCCTTCAAGCTATGCAGGTTTTTATTTTTATTTGATATTTGACACTGAGCCTTAATGACCCATTGGGATTACTTTCAGTTCAATAGAAGAAGAATGCTGAACATCTTGTGAATGATTTCATCTCATGCACTCCCCATTTTCTATAATACTTTAGAAATAATCATCCTACAGTCTTAAAGATGCATTTAGTAATGAAATTCCCACTTAAATTTCTAACAGATCACTCCTTACTGTTTTAATTTACTTCTGAAGGGTCTCATCCTGGGCAGGTACTCTAAGAATCACAATCCAGTTCCCTAGTCTTGGGAATTCTTTCACATGAAGTTATAGTGCAGATGTAGACTTTCTTACTGTATTTCTCTCACCCACTCTAGACAATTTCTGCTAAAACTATCTCCTGTAACCTTTGTTTTCAATATATAACTAAGTCTGGGGTAGGAGGGAGGAATTATTTCCAGTCTCTGTGCTGCATGGATTTAATAAAAGGCTCAATAGTTTATATTCAGCATTAGAGACTACTTCCGTCTTTTAAAAAGCAACTGTTTTCACACAGGAAACCAGTTAATCTGTTGATGCTTGTTGTTGTTAGGGGCTTTTTTGTTTGTTTATTTTTTCCATTCCATCCTCTTATCAATATATAAAAAGTATCTCCTCACTATTTTTTATGATGGTATTTATTGCTTATGTACTTATTAATATGTTACATTGCATCTGCTGTAGTTAGTGTTCAAACTATGAGGGACTAGTATTGAATATCTATTAGACATCTTTCTGTGGCTGCACACACACAGTAGCTTCTTCCTGTACTGTTCACAATTCAAAGCATATTCTTATTCTCTCCTAGTGATTGAGAGGATAAGAGCAGTTCTGTGGACCACTGTTTATACCCTGAGTTGTTACCTTTTCTCTCAAGCACATTATGGTAAACAAAAGTTATATTTTAAGCTTCACAGATTTAATTCCTCCAGTACTTTGTAATGTTGCTGCTTTCACAGACCAAGATTTTGTGTCAATGCTTTGAAAGTAATCCATTTGGCAGTATGGAAAAACAACTCTCTTGGACACTTAGTCTGCATGAAGAGATTACTTTGTTGCAATGTATTATGAATCTTACCCACTCGCCTCTTCCTTACAGTCTACCAGTCAGTACTAGGTCACTCATGTTGCATTTTAGTCTGAGTGCCCCTCTTGAAACTTTTACTTCTCTTTAAATGAGAAAAATAAATAGAGAAATAGTAATTAAGTATCTTGTTCTCTCTTTTTTTTACCCTACTCTGGTTGAAATAAACTTAATCTTTATGTAGAAGTTTGTAGCAATCCCTTAAGTATTTTTAGGCTTTTGAAATGGCTTTGTTGAGTTCTCAGACTTCTTTATGTGGTGACATATTTGTACTTTTCATACTAGGCACATTTACAAAACAGCAACAGTGAACATAATCAAACTGAGAAGAAACAGAATCATGAACCACTTCATTTACAGATTGTCATAGATGACTTACAGTGAAATTTTAAAGATCCTAAAGTGGCTAATAATGAAGTCATGAACCGTGCCTCCACACCTGCTCACTGAAAAGGAACCTACCTGCTGAAAATGGATCCTTCCCTTTCTCAATTCCAGTGGAAACTAGATAACTTTTCGCTGGTGGTCAGTGTCATGCTGCCTACTGCTTTACTACCAGTAAGAAATCTCATCAACCCACTTTAACAGCTATACATCTCGAGCTTCTGGGATTTGATTTCAACACATCACATTGTACATTGCAGAGTTCTGAAGCCATGAAACCTGTTATTAGGTAACTCAATAGACTTGGTGACTTTTAAGCAGATATTTTTTAGCGCAGCGCTGGACACAGCAGAAATAATTTTCACAAATAGTGTGCATGGAGTTCAGCAACAGGCACAGTATTTGTGTGTCAGAGATGGAGAACTGAACAAAAACTGATTGCGAAGCTTCCCATAAATTATATAATCCCACCAAAGTAATTATCCCACCAAAGTAATTATCTGGATCTTTGTTTTCTCCTGATGTTCCAGTCATCCTGCCCCACCAGCGTCTTTATCTGATCCCAGCTCTTCTCGACGCTCCTGGCCGTCTCGCCCCATCAACGGTCGTTACCTGGACCAGCAACACCCATTCAACTCCCGCTTGGCAAGGGCACTCCCGCCATTCACATTATTTGTAAAGAGACTCCTGTCCTCATCGAGTGCGTCCCTGAAAGGTGGACTCTCTGGCTGTTTTACTGCAAACGAATTTCTTAGTATCTCCTCTTCAGTTCACAAGAAACTAAGTTAATTATCTTTCCCCATCTTTGTCCTTATCATCTATTTAGGAAAATGATGTCAGGTTTCCCACAGAGCTGGAAGTGTAGATTAATTTGTGGGCTGAGACTGCCCAATACATTATACTTTTGTCTTTGAGGTCACTTTATTAGTGACTTACAGTAATAAAACAAAGCAAAAGTCACGGGAAAGTCTTCCTAATATTCCTCAAAGGAGTGGTTAACTGGTTTTATCTTTGTAATTTATACCCTTTTGAGGGAATGAATTTCTCTTCACCTTTGACCATTGTGCCCTTTGTGACTGCTTAGGCAATTAATTTTTAGTTTGCACTGTTCTGAGTACTGACAAGTGACATGATCTTCAGAAGCAATTACAATGTATAGCCCTGACTAATTCACATTAGATTAAAAAATGCTATGTCTTTAGAGTTATAGACAAATCCTACATACATAAATTTCACCTAAAGGGTACTGTGTAGAAGTCAAAGAGGCTGTGGAAAGCCCGATGCAATGTGAACTGACTGACTAAGCCAGCAGTTCTGAGGGAGAGAGACCAGACCCTTAACTAGTGCAAGGCAGCCACATTCCATGAACACAAATAGCACTGCTCCCCTCCTGTGCCGGCAGAGGAAGTTCCGTTTTTCCCTTCTGGCACACACCAGTCTGACTCCTTCCCAAGACACAAATATAAGAAAAAAGACCCTCTCTTTTCCTCTGATAGAACGGAGGTCTTCCCCAAGGACTCTAGTCGCCTTTCAAAAGCTGAACCTTTGAACCCAAAGACTGCAGCACCTGAGCCCCAGCTGAGCACACAGGGGGTTCATTTGTTGATAATACTGCTCCATTGATTTTCTGGCACTACCATAACTGAATTAGGCTCATTATGCCCTACTCAAGTGACAGAAGAAACAGCTGTAACTCAGATTTCCTCTTTATCTCTGAGCCATCCTAACTACTTACCTGACTTGGCTTACAAACAACGCCCCTCACTGCCCTCCAAGGCTTTCATAAATTGGGCAGCACAAATGAAAACTACAGTTTGGATCTATAAGAGGAGTACATATTACATACCCAAGCATACAGAAGCATAACAGAGCACCCTTGAGAGCTGAGAATGGCTTCAGAAAACAATCTATAAATCTATGGTGTTATCTTCCTGATAGCCTCCTAATCTCTGCAGGATGTTGTTAAGAGCCACATTAAACTTGCCTGTCATTGATCCCATTCTCACTGCTTCTGAGATAGATGCACTTCCTGTGATCGATTAGAAAAAGAGGCAGCAGATTCTTAAAAGCATCTTTACAACAGGACTGTGCAGTAACATATCTTCCCAAAATGTTTATCTCTGACATTTACATCATACCTTGTCAAAGTACAGCCTACATTTGTACCAGACTGTAATTCAGTCCTCTGGAAATAATAAAAAAAATCTTGGTTCCTCACATGGGATCATTGTTCTCGCCCCCAACTTTATCACCAACAGAAAAAATTATGATAAAATAGTGTTTGCAATTTCTTGCCATTTGTTTGAGTCAGATTTAGATAAACTTTGAAGAGGAAGTAGTCTCTTCCCAGTGACTTCTCACGGAAACATTATGTGAACCTTCTGCTTCTCTGTTAAATCTCTGAAGAGGAGTCTGGCTTGCTGTCCAATTCCCTTATACTCTGCACATTATTCAGAATGAAAATCATTCTTCTACATGTACTGATTCCAAAGTTACTTATTTATCTTTCCTTCAAAAGAAAAGGATTGCAGTTCTACTTTTCTATCTCATATCAAATTAGTAAAAATATTTCTAAAATTGTTTGAAATACAGAATAGGCAGTTCCTTTATATCCCTAAAAGTATACACTTGTTTCCATCACTAGATACTTTTAGCAGGGATAGCACTAAAATTTTGACTTTGTTCCTTTAGACTCCTTACCAAAGCAAATGGGCTGTGGATAACCAGAAGCAGGTAGGTTAGTTGATAGCAGCACCTCTGAGTATGTTATAGTTGTATGTTCTCTGACACATAAGACATGAAAAGTGGTCACTTTTGAAAAAATTGGGAAGGGATGCTAAAGGACAGTACTAATAAAAGAGTAAAAGCATTTAGTTCTACAAATGAAATTTTGCTAATAGTCTAGTGAAAACAGAAGGGGCACAAATTTACTGCATCTAAGAAAAATATTCAAACAGGAATAGGATCTGTCTGACTTTAACAATAAGGGATTTGCTTTGCTGACCAATTACATTCCTATTGTTTCTTTTGACTTCTATGGATTTTACCCTTATTCTAGCCATGGTAAAGTTCCACTGTGTTGATGAACTTATGTTTACTTAATATATACCTACTGCAGAGAGGTTACTGTCCAGGTAGTTGTAGATGTTCAGATTCCTTGTTTCTCTACAGGAACATAAATGTGGGATGAAGAGAAGGATACAGAGATGTTGCTTGATATAGTGAATATTATTTAATACTGGAATATTTCATTCCAATATAGCTTGTATCACAGACATAAAGGATGAATTCTCATGTTCCACTCCTTTCTTTCTTTTTCACATTGTTTGGAATAGTCTGTCACCTTAACAGGGAAATGCAGTGTAAGAATATGATCTTGTGAAATTAAAATACATATTCTCCACACATATTGACCTATGTCAAGATAAAGGAGCATAAGTTCTCCTGCACTGATTTTTATATCTTTGTAGCCACTAACTCTTTGACAAAGAGAGCAAATTTCTGTGTGCCTCAGCTTTTAGAAATTTTAAGATGAGACATTCTAAAACTGCACCTAAAGGATGGATCTGTTCCAGTACACACAACACTCCATATAATTAGCAGTCTAAGCAGTAGAGTTGCATTTTGCTCACTAGCTCTTAAATGGAGTTACTTCCATTTGTTTATTGAATATCTCTACCCACTAAAGGCTAGTGAACCAGTAATGGATCTGTTAGAAACTGAAAAAGACAATTACCTCTAAATGTTGCTATTTTAGCCTAAGAAAGTGGCTATTATGTTCCCCTAACTATGATCTTCATAAGAAGGAAGGCAGCAGAATATTTGGTATTCAGTGGGTGTGAGGATTTATGAGAATAATTTATGTACTGATGGAGTGGAGGTAAGGGAGTAGCAACACTCAGGAAACAATAAACAAACCAGCATACTCTTCCTGAATACTGTTATGGTTTTTCTGTCCTCACTTCCATGATCCTATGTAATGTATATTAATCCTTTCAAATTTATTTATTTTACATAAAGTCATAAAGCCTGAATCAGAAGCAGTGTTCTGCTATATTTAGATACTGCAGTTATACAGAAAGTCTATAACAGAGTTATTTTCACTGGTAAATTCCACAGATAGGGAAGAAATACGCATGAAAAGAAGGACAAGTCTCCTTTTCTAACATGAAGCCCTGTTCTGAAAAAAAGCCATGGGTTATGGAACTTGTACCCTTGATTCCAAAGGTAAGTGCATAACCAAGTGCACAGTCATAGAATCATAGAATCATAGAATCATAGAATCATAGAAT
>VZTY01012562.1:9480-57268 GCA_013400935.1 Turnix velox | reverse complement strand
TCCAGGTGGGGTCTCACCAGTGCCGAGTAGAGGGGCAAAATCACCTCTCTGGACATACTCCTCTTACTCCTCTTGATGCAACCCAGGATTTGGTTGGCCTTCTTGCCTGTGAGTGCACACTGCTGGCTCATGTTGAGTTTGTCATCCACTGACACACCCAAGTCTTTCTTTTCAGAGCTGCACTCAAGCCACACTCCACCCAGCCTGTATCTGTGCTTGGGATTGCTTCGACCCAGGTGCGGGACCTTGCACTTGACCTTCTTGAACTTCATGAGGTTGGCATGGGCCCACCTCTCAAGCCTGTCAAGGTCCCTCTGGATGGCATCCCTTCCTTCAGGTGTATCAACTGCACCACACAGCTTGGTGTCATCTGCAAACTTGCTGAGGATGCACTCAATCCCACTGTCCATATCTCCTACAAAGATGTCATGAACAAACATGGAAGCAACATGCTGCCTAGCTAGGACAAACAGGTTGAATTTTTAAATTAAACATGTCTCCAGGAATTATCACTAATAATACTGTTTGCTACAGTGAGGACCCATGGTTTTAATATCTGCATGAACACTGCTCTGATAGGCGATATTTCCACTGACAATCTGAAGACTGTTTACAGTTTCCTGTCCTATCCTGAAGATACAGATAACAGAATCACAGGATATAGATTAACAGTTACAGTTTTTAGGGACAGAGAGAAAATTGTGACCCAATTTTTGCAAGGTAGCAGGTAAAGAGTCAGTGTCTTTTAACTGTGGTGTGACCATTAGACTCAAAACAAGTTGATAAAACTAACATAATTACTTACCTTCCATTTCTGAGGGGAGCCAGCAAGCCATTGAAATCAGTGTTGAAAGGGGAGTCAATCTAGCAGAAGGTAAGATTGAAGTAAAAATTTCTACTTTTTCAGAAAACAACAATACAACTTTTGCAGCTTTAATTATTGTTCATACAAATATGTGCATGTGTTTAAGAATCCATATAGTATCTAGCAATCATCATGAAAATGTGGGGTTTTTTATTCAGCAGTCCATCATGACTCAACCCAAACTATTAGTTTACTATTTCCTGTAAAAACTTTGTAGTATTTCTTAAAAATTATCTTAGCATTAGTCCCTTCCAAAGCACTGGTTACTTTTTTAACTTGACAGGTGTAGCTTTGGTAGGAGTTAAGTCATGTTAGTGATCACTGTGAGCTCTGTCTTCCAAACACTGTGAGCTCTTCTCCTCATGCAGTGAAGTGTTTAACTCCCAGCTTGTGAAAAATGTTTTAACATTGCTGTGTGGAAATACTGCAAGTTCTGCACACGTCTGTGTTAAGTTGTTTTAGGTCCCTGCCTTCCATTCTCCCATACAACTCCAATACCTCTGGGCTCTTTGGTGATGCAGTAACTCATCTCCCTTTCTGTGCTTCACCTTCTCTTGGATTCACATTTGCAGCCCATCCCTGTAGCAACAACACACAGTTATTAATTAGGAGAAGAAATCTTGGGAAATGTCATTGTATTTGACACTCACAACTACTTTTGGAAAATCAGCTTATTTTCACCGTGTCCTGGTTTTCATTTTTTCCCTTTCCATCTTTTCCTGTTGAAAATAAGGTGGATGATGTGGTGAGTCAAATGCAATCTATGCACCAGTGGGACAGGTAGTGTTTAGCAGATCTCTATTCCAGCTCTGAGTCAGAAACATTGTGATCAGTCCCTACCTTAGCCTGAATATAATTAAATTTTGCTTTTCTCTTAAATTTAAAAGTAATATAGAAAAATAACCATTTACCATAATGTGGAAAAAATTCTGCCTTCATGGTATGCAACTGCTTTTTTTCATTCAAGTTTCAGTAGCATACAGTCCCCTGTTTATAAAAGATCCAATCTGTTAGAATCTATATGTATTTTACCTGAGAAAGTATACAGTAAAGGCAAACACTGTCTCTGAAGTGATGTGGAACTTGTCAAGAGATGTCATTTTTTAAGTAGACATTGCTTGAACAAAGTACAAATTCCATTACAGTAATAAATTTTATTTATTTTTTACATGTATGCAAATTCCTTCTTATCTTATTGTATTAGGCACATTTTTCTGACTTAGAATGTAAAATTACATTTTAAATAAGTGAAAGTATACATATATATATATATATGCATTTTCAGCTCTAATATCAGCAATTTTAGCTAGGGATCTCTTGCTATGTTAGTTTTATGTTTTTAAAATTTCCTTCACAGATATGGTGAGCCGGTCAGTTCTCTGCACTAGGAAGGAGAGCAGTTCTTTGGCTTTTAGTTATTAATGAAATTTGAAGTACCATGGTTGCTGGGGTTTTTCTCTTTCTTTGGCAGGAATTAAAAAATCTTATTATATTCCAACAGCAATTTTAAAGATCAGTTCAAACAAGGAAATTTAGATGATTCTCACAAAATGAAGTAAAGATAAAAGTGTCTCTGTAATATTGTAGTTTACAGTATTGCCCTTTTGAAGATTTAATTAAAGAAAATGAGAAGATTTCATGTGCTGGATTGTGCGCTTTGAGACCACTGTAGATGAGAACTTTGTAGATGACAGCATAGGGATTACCCTTTGACTGAAGAGGGAAGAGGGGATGGTGTCAGCATAAATACCACATGAAGTGTCATGATGAATTACACCAGGCAGAATATTTGTAGTGGACTTGACATAGCCTAGATTGACACATGCTCTGTTTCTACTGATCTTACAATGCTGCTTGCACCACAAAGTGGTGGAGAAGCAGGAACTAAAAGAACAATATACCTCTGCAAGCACATGGACTGTTAGCCATGCTTTGTCCTGGGTTTCAGGCTGCACTAGTCCTTCACATGACACATTTCATGACAGCTTAACAAGAAGCTGACACAACTGACACATGCAAGAGGGAAATAGCAGTTCCGAGCTTTATCTGAACCAAAATAATTAAAACTGTAGAAATGAAAGTGTCTTTGTACTTCCACGGTCCAGTGTGTTATGAGCATATATCTCTGGGATAGTATAGACTGTGACAGAGAACAATAATAGAACAAATCAATAGCTCCCTAAATCCTCTATTTGCAATACAAAGTCTGCAGACCTAGTAGCTCTAGTAAGACAGAAATGTCTCCAATTGCCATTTCTGTTTCCTCTTCTCATTATGGTATTATGTCAGAAGATCTTGATAACCATTGATTATGTTTAGTAGAAAGATTTTTCCATATGTATTTGTTTTATGTGACAAAGAGGATCAGAATCAGTACTTTTCGTGTTAATTGGTGCTGCAGCTTGAAACAAAAACTGGAAAGCTTGAACAGCTCTTTAGTGAGAAATTCTTTGTTGCATATGTGTACAAGTACTCAAGGTATACACACTGAACTGGGCAGGTCTAAAAGTAAATTAAAATTTGAAACCAAAATTAAATGCAGAATAATCTCATGTAGTCTCCCCTGCCCTGGAAGGGTCAGACCTGATGATATTTCAAGATCACTTCCAACCTAGGCCATTCAATTGTCCTCTTGGCAGCAGCACAGAAAAACTCAGAATCCAGAAGGGCAAGAATTTCTCATTGCACCTGAGGTATGAATTGTTACCATGGTTGTTCTCAGCAATCATATTGTTTTGCACCTAGACCTAATAATAACAATGAAGTGTACAATTTAATCCTCACAGTAGTGAAAAAAGAAAGCAAGCGTAATCCCAAGTAAACAGCAAAACTTGAAAGATAGATCTTCTCTGTGACTGAATAGCATATACTTGCAAGCAAGATTTGTAAATCATTAATGTCTAGTTCATGGTTTTGAAGCTAATACAACATAGCTTGTTTTGTCTTGAATACCTGATGGCATTGTGGGAAGTTGCTCCTGGTTTTAGTAGCCATCAGCTCCTGCCACTCATGTTCTTCAATAAAAGTTCTGAAGAAATCCATGTCATAACCTAAATGTAGGTTGCAGATGTAGCAGTGTCTTATAAAAAATTACCTGAATTTGCCATTGTTTGCAACATCTGAAGCTGCTGCAGAGAATTGGAATAGGGCATAGCTGAGAGTTGCCCATAGATTATTATTCCAGTTTGTGCCAAGGGATAAACAGTCCCTGATTAGCTCCTGGGTTAACTGTATCCTCATAAAAGCATTGTACAATTCTCTTCTCCCTGCCAAAGTTCAGCACAAGTGCTTTCCGGCCAGAGCCAAGGATATTGCAAGAACAAAGAACACTGTGATTATAACCTGTTACTTTTGAATAATAGGGAGAAAGCAATTTCTATCAAGCTACTCTTTACATGAAAATCTCTTATGCCATAGCTGGAGCTGACAAAAAACATGATGATATTTAATAATGAAAACATGTCCCATGTTTGCCTCAGACAACTAATAATTTTTTTTCAAAAAAGGTGTATGTCAGTTTCAGAAATTCAGTTTTATTATAAGCTTCTACAGTGCTGCTGCTCAAATGCCCATATTTCATCAGTGTGTGTTTAATCAACAGCTATATTGTCTCTTCTTTGAGAGCTTAGTTGCAAAGAACCATTTTCAGTCAGGCACCAGGAGTTTGTTTAAATATTATGCTCTGCATCATAGTATCTTCCCAAGAAGCAGTTTAATTTTGTCTAAACATTTTAATTGCTCTCCTAAGGGAAGAAAAGTCATTGCCCATATTAAACATGAATCCCATTATACTAAAATGTTTATGTTCCTCAAGGGCTATTTATAGATGTTTTGTTACTGTATGAAAATGTAAAATGCCAGAGCTGAACAATCATCTTCTGGCTCTGGTTATCGGTCTGAACCTTGGCTGGTTTACTCAAACCACCAAGCATGGCACTGAAACAATGTTACTTTCAGCTTTACTTTAAGCACAAGAAGGACATGGACCTGCTGGAGAGGGACCAGAGGAGGGCCACAAAGATGGTCAGGTAGCTTGAGCAGCTATCCTATTAGGACAGGCTGAGAGAGTGGGGGGCTGTTCAGTCTGGGGAAGAGAAGGCTGAGGGGAGACATCACAGCAGCTTCCCAGTACCTCAAGGGCTGCAGAAAAGTGCTGGGGAGAGACTGTTAGCCAGGGCATGGAGCGGCAGGATGAGGGGCAATGGTTTGAATCAGAGCAGGCAGGTTTAGGTTAGACATTAGGAAAAAGTTCTTCCCCACGAGGGTGGTGAAGTGCTGAAATAGGTTGCCTAGAGAGATTGTGGAGGCCCCATCCGTGGAGACATTTGAGGCCAGGTTTGCTGAGGCTCTGAGCAACCTGATCTAGTGCACGATGTTTCTACTCACTGCAGGGGATTGGCTGAGATGACCTTCAAAATTCCATGATTCTATGATTACCATGATTTCCTGTAAACATTTATGACTAGCTTGTTGAGCCAGGACAGGTGATCAGCAAAAAGTATAGATGTTAGTGTTGCAGAGTACAAGAGAACAGAGTTGATGTAAGTCACAGGGGCACAAAACCAAGATGGAATAAAATCTGAATAAAATCTGTCACAGAATGGTAGTTAGAGAGGGACAGTGACATTTGCTGTTGTATTCTTATCTCATGAGTGTGGCATACGTGTTTTTGAGCCAACCTGATCTAGTGCACCCTGCTTAATGCAAAATACATTAAGCAATAGCTTAAAAAAGCCTACCCATGTCATGTGTACATTTAGGTGGGGTTTTTTCTACTTATAGCACCAATGACTTCTTCCTCCTCTAAAGCAATCATGAAGAAATGGAGTAACAGAGTCATAGTCATCTAGGTTGGAAGGGACCTTTCAGATCACCAAGTCCAACCATCAGCCCAACTCTTGCAAGCTTCATACCTGGACAGGGACATGAACCCTTGACCCTCAGATTAGGAGTCTGGTGCTCTCCCAACTGAGCTACACACCCAGGTTACTATTAGTAATTTCTGTAGCAAACTGATTTCATTTACAAGTTCACATGTAAACCTTTATATTATGCACCACATGGTACCCTACTGTAGCTTTGAATGTGTTTCATAGCTTCTCACTTTTCAAAAGTTCAAAGCCTCTGATGAAATGGAACTGAAAAAGGAAATTGGAAAACTGGGAATGCAGTGTGCAGCACTATAATCAAGGAAATATGAAGATTTAACACATGAAGTACAATTGCAATTACTTTACAGATATGCCATCAGGAGAAACAGATTTTCTTCCAGATTATTAGTTAATCACACACTCAATGAGAATGAACATAACCTTTGACGTTAGATAGAAAGTATTGCTGATAACAAAATGGCACTTCTGTAATACAAATACAGCAGAAGCCCATTACTTACCTAGAAACCAGCAAAGGTATAGCTTAACTTCTGTCAGAGGCAAAACCCCTTCTTTGTTTTTTGTGCTATCAGTAAATGATAGTTCCTTAAAAAAAACCCAGAAAAACTTCAATAAAAGAATGTTTCTGAAAAACCAGAACCTGAATTCTGAGGGGGTTTTGGGGTTTTTTTGTTTATTTTTTTTTAATAAATGGAAATCTGGAAAGCCTTTTTGGAATTAAAAAATGTTGTTGAAATCTGAAAAACATAAATACAAAATGTTCAATGCTGTCTCTTCTTTTATAAAACTACTAACATATTTCAAGATTTCATATGGATAGTAATCACAGGAAATGTTATCCACCCTGAAACAACTGGTTTTGGGTGAAATTTTCCCCCTTGTGTATTGTGATTACCTGTAAACTTCTCACCCAGCTTGCTGGCCATAGGCAGAGTAGCATTTCTGCCTGTACATATACCATTACCTAGCAATAGACTATAATAGGAATGAAAGAGCAGTAGAAAGTGACAGTAGGAACCAAGCTGTATCACCAAAGGTTTGCTCTTGTTTTTCCCTTTCTTTCTTCTGCATGGCAGTACTTAATGGATCACATGACCCTGATGACAGCAAAACTGTGAAACTGCATTTTCTAGTGTCCATAGCATCACAGGGAGCTTCCATTTCTAGGAACCCCTTGAGTGACAAGTTAATACTGCAGTCTTATTTGGTCCTACATAATTAGTAATAATGACAAAAAGGACTAGCAGATCATAAAGCCTATTAAGCAGGCACTGTCATTTCTGTACCATGCTTTATATTGCCTAGACTGTGATTCCCCAACTGATGGAATCTCAATCAATGTGCAACATAAAAAAGGGTAAAAGCTTTAGATTATTTTGACCCTGAGGAAAAGAAATAATGCCAGCAATATATTTTAACATAATACTATTGCCTTTTATAAATAATGTTCCAATTGCATTTTTTTTCTTGATGTTAAGAGTGCATTACAGAACTTACACAGCAAATTAAACAGAAACAAGACAGACACGTATAATTTTTATGATGCTTATAGCCCAGGCAGCTCTAAATATGTCTGTATGTGTGTAGTTATGCATGCTTGAACAATTTAGTGAGCTAAATAGTAACAGAGCATGAAGCAGAAATTAGATATTATTACAAAAGGGCATATAACTTTCCAAGGTTACTTAGTTACAAGGTACTTAGTGTCCTGTCTATACAGCATAATAATTGACAACTGGCAGAATTTAAGACCTTTCATTTAAATCTTGCCAATTTTAAAATATATAATTTATTAATTAAAAGCTATATAATATATTTGTCATTGTTAACACATGTTTGAATTTTACCACCTTGAGCTTGTCTAGAGTCATTCACTTGCAAAGTTTCTAAGATCAAGAAAGCTCAGTCATTCAATGACATCAGAAAAAAGGCAGATCACTATCCTGTCTTAAATATGTTCAACAAGTGATCAGGAGGGTCTTTACATTGGCAGCCAGTTGTATTCCTTTTTGTTAGTATCAGTTCTCATGCTTAAAGTTAGATTGATTATCAGAAAGTTGCCTCTGGAGGGAAAACAATGGAGGAGTGACTTAAAGACATGCTCTGTTAGAAGAATTAGGTGAGGGAAGAGTTGAGAAGGCATTCATGAAGGGCTGCTTGTTTCTCTGCAGGTCCAAAAAAGGGGAGCTGCCTCCTTCTTAAATATCAAGCAACAAAGGTTATGAAAGAAACCAATTTTTGCTGTTATTCTGTTTGGTTGTGGGGTTTTTGTTCATGTTTGCTTTTTGTTTGGTTGGTTTTTTTGATTTTTTTTTTCCAGTAAGAAAGCTAAATTTGTTTCATTCCTATTCGGCAATTGTAAATGGGAAATAAATTTTGTAGCAAGTAATCATCATGTCTCTTGTGTTAATGTGTTTTGAGAAAAAAAGATTTGAGGGGCAGATAAAGATCATTTCTATGTATGAGAGACCATTAAATCCTGGAACTTGAACTGAGCGGGATTGCTGGCTATGTGCTAATGGAATGATATTTTACACCTATTGTATTAATACATATTGTTTGTGACTTATTTATTTATTAGCCTCCATGATCTCCTTGATGCCAATTTTATTGAGGAGTATGGCCAGTGAGTGACCCATTTCATCTATGATTATATAGAGGAGAGTTCCTTACATGATATCTTCTCTATAATTTCACTTCCCATAGTTAGAATTGGATGAGATTCTAAGTCTATATTCTAGAGACTAATTTTGTTAATAAACTAATTTGTTAATAAACTGTGACTTTACTTCAATTTTTAGCATGCTTGAATAGGTGAATTTCCTTCCTGAGGAAAGTCAGTGTAGGATGTTTTATGTGAAGAACTGAATGCTGCTACCCAGGAACTTGCACATATGGTGGGTTTGAATTGCTGTTCTGTATGTCTTCTGGCATGGTTTATTAATTTGGACCCTTAAAAATTCATAGTGATATTGAATCCTAAAGTGATCTAAATAGAAACACTGAAATAAGGAGGATAAATTAATTAAATGATACTTTTTTGGAGTTTGGGAACTATACTAGCAATCGGTGACCTTACTGTAGGTTAAGGTTAAATCAGGCCATAGAGATTTCTGTCCACTGAGTGCAGAAAGTATTCTCCAGAGAGAAAGAAAGATATATCATAGCATAAATGATATCTACTGGGAAGAAGTCAATATAGTGTAAAGGAATTCCTTTATTGATAAAGCCTGCATATTCGGCTGCTTATGGATTCCACTTTTAGCTGCACTCACTCCTGAGACACACCTCTTTCCAAAACTCTCTGCAAACTCATTACACAGAATTATAAATTTCTAACATAGACTGTTGGCCAGCAACCACATTTGCATACAGGAAAGTAACTTGAGGTTGTAAACTTGTGATTCAAGGTTCGTTTTAGGAAGGATTAGAGGCTTTTCATTTTTCATTCCAAGTTGCAACTCAGAGATAGAGATGTAACAGCAGAATACACCACTAAATGTTCAAAGTCTCTGTCTCTTTTATCTCCATGTTAATATTATAAAATAATAAGAAAAAAGCCATATGTCCTCTGTAGATATTTGATAGGCCTATACTATAATCCTATATCTGTATGGAGAGATTACATTTATACGTCTTCACTAAAAGTTATATATTAATACTTTGTCCTTAAGAAAATTCTTCATAAATTGTGGAAAAGGGGAGAATCTTCTTTCTTAATGTCTGCAGACATATAGACATTTATGGTTGTAGTAGTTTGTTACTGTGGTGCCTGTCATGTACCCTTTGCTTTCTCAGTTGTATTTTAGCTATTATTATAAAAATGGTGTAAAACTGCTGTCCCCTGCAAATTTCTTGGTTTTATTGCAGAACCGAGACAAAGCTTTGACTTCTTTGAATATAATCTACCAATCAGTGCTTCACATTTGGCTGGTTCATACTTAGTGAAACCAGCTCTGCACTGAGATTGAAGGCTTGGTGAAGTAATAATTCTGATTCACTGAGTGTAAGGAGTTATAAAGATACTCTTACGACAGTTTGGCAAAGACAGAATTAAAAAAGGCTCAGTGGTAAACCATGTAAAGGGGTGCAATTATAATGACAGATGATGGAAATTAAATTAATTCCTAGAAAATTACTATAAAAATTTATGTATCTGAAGTCCACAACAGGTAATTTGATTGCTCTCATGTTGCAGTGGGGCCTGTGAGCTATGCAGCTGGGCAAAGGGGTGGGTTATGTCTCAGGAGCTTGTAGAAGTTCAGCAGTCAATTCATCCCTTCAAGCACCACAGACTTTCCTCTTCCTAAGTTTGTGCTAGACCCTGAGATTTGTAGACTGAAGGAGCAGTAAAAAAGGCACTGGTATACCTGAACCAGCAGAATACACCACTAGAAAGGCTGTTTAACCTTAAGAAAGTTTTTCTTGTCTGATCACCCAAGTCTTCTTTGTACTTTCGCAGAGAAAGTTTCCTTTGAACTTTTCCTCCGATTTCCAGAAATGTATTTAGTACTTCAAGTTTATCAGGATATTTTTAGCAAAGGTAGAAGCTCAAGCTGGTCAAACCTACAAATGTATTGTTTCAAAGACTAATTACAATTTAAGATGTTCAAGTTCTATGATTAACATTGACTAAGAATGCAGTGCATCTGGATTTTTATATTTCTCTTGAATTTCAATTTACAGCAAATATCCAGCATACTTTAGATTTGGGGGAAAAAAATGTACATTTTAATTTTGTTAATTTCCCTAAACCATGGGTTGAAGGCATGGATTGTTTTCATTCAAAACCGAGAAAATGCAAAATGTCACTCAGATTGACCTGGTAATTGTGTTGTGTACTCATTACAGAAAGCTCAGCCTTCTTTTAAGCATTTGATCCTTACCCAAAGGCTGTGGGAGAAGGGTTTTACAGAAGTGCTGCAATATTTGCATGACTCCGGTTCAAACATGCAGTTATCTTTTCCACAATGGCTATAAGTTCTGAATAAGGCAGTGTTTCTTAATGTTTCACTATTTAGAGTAACTTCCTAAACGCTGAATACTATACTAATTACTTTACCAGTGGGTAGGTACTCACTCCAATTTTTCCTGAACTGCCACTTAAAAAACCCTTTCAGAACCAAGGCAGTAATCCCCTGCAGTTTCTTCTTCAAAGTCATTAGACTTTGACTCCATAGTCATCAGACTTAAAGAATTGCATGCAATAAAAATGATGTTTAACGGTTCCTTTATCAAACTATATAGATTTTTTTTAATTGAAATGAGAATTTTCTCTATCTGTTATTTTATGAGTGCGAAGGGGAATCAAAACAAAAAACATTGACTCTTTAGGATTACAGTTCTGTCTTTATTTCCAAACACTAATTAAAGAAATACAGAAAAGGAGAGTTAGCACTTTGTCCCTCTCTGGGGTACCTGAGGTCACTGACTACCCTGTAGAAGGCAAGTGTGCCACATATCACACATTATCAATGAGGTCTTTTGCTTCTCCTCTGTTGTTGCAGGTTATCAGAGCAGGAAAGGCCCAGGAAGAGATCATCATCTCACCATGAGCTGAGCCAGGACAGCAGTGGGAAAACAAGTTCTGTTAGAGATGGAAGCTGCTTGTTTCTTACTGAAATATCCTTCTTAGCTGTGGTCCTCCTGAATTGCTGTTTTCTTGAGCTATGTCAGATGTGATGCGGGAAAAATCATAGTTTCAGGAGGAAATAAAAGATTTTGCATTTGGAGTACAGCAGCCAGTACACTTTCTAGGAGGCAGGTCTCTGAGATCTCAGCCCATCATTACTGAAGTGTGAAGTTCTAATTGTATTGCTTTTTATAATGTATCTGCTACATGAATATTATTCAATACCTGCAAATTTGCACTAGTGGGAAATGGAGAGGTTATAATGCAGGGAAGATTTATGCCCAGTAAATGCTGGGCTGTCATGATTAAAAATTTTCTACTAATTGTGTGAACCCTATTGATCATTGCAGGAAGCAGAAGACTGTGCTGTCCATTGATTTCTGCGTGGCTACAGAATGCATTGGGCCAGATTCATTTGATGGGTAGGCAAGTTTTCAAAGGAAGCTTAGTTAAGCTAGCCTTAGTTCAGAGGAATATGCACAATGGAATGAGAAACCATGTAATCTCAAGAGCAAATAGAAGAGTCAGAGGTCGATATTACAAGCCATATCAGCATAAGAATTATATGTGAATCTTCCCATGAGACAATAGTAAAATGCATCAAGGCTTTGATGCTGTTTTTCATGATCATAGCAATTACTGGATAAATTAGATTTCAGCTTCTCACCCATCAGCCAAGGTAAGTTCTTTTGCCTCCTTAGCAAAGGGGAGTTATCAGGTTTTTATTGACTCAATAAATAAAATAGTGGAGAAATGAGTTTGAATCCAAAAGAAGAGCAGCAAGGATCCAAGGAAAAAGGAGAGAGAAAAGGAAGGTAAATAGGCAGGAGGAGGGAATTTTACCTTTGAAATTTTGTTTCTACTGATTTGGTCCTTATTATCTCTTTTATTAACTTAGGATAATGCATAGAGTATTCTCTGTATCACATGCTGCATTCCCTTTGAGCAAAGGATTTGAGCTAATTTAATACCCGAAATAAATTGTCAGTATCTAATGCAGGGATTAATTCTGACCTTGGAAATATAGGGAAGAAAATATTATTTTGCAGCTGGATGCTGTCTTGCTGGCATGTTATTTCAATGTAAAAAGTTGCCCCTCTCTGATGCATTTAATGGGTATCACATACACTTTCTCTTCCTGAAAGTGTGTGGCATGAGGAGCCTCAATTATCTAAGTAATTTCTAATACTGCAACCTAGTTCTGGCGATCTCGTCAAGAAAAAGGCATGCTAAAATTACAAGTCATAGCAATTAAAGGCAGAGCTCCTTTAGCTTTTGAGTATTGTTATGTGAACAGTGGTCATATTTCACCTTCTCCATACATAAACAACAAGTGAGGTTCAAGAGTTATATTGTATTCATTTGTGGTTTACCTTGAGGGAAAAGGATTATTTGTATCCCAAATTACTTTGGTCATTCCAGAAACCAGCCTAATATTTGCTATCTAATTATAAAATGAAAAGGTAAATTTTCATATCTGAAACTGGTTTCCCTCCCTGTTGATGGAAATTTACGCAACTATAATAAAAAGGAGACCTAATAGAAATTTTGAAAACTGGTTTCTTTTATTTCATGCTGCTAAATGCAGTGGGAAAAACCTGATTTCAGAGAATTAGTTTCTATTTAAATTAATTTTATTACCATAGTGCCCACAGGGCTTGCCTTTTTTGTGCTTGTTAAAAAAGAATGATTTTTAAAAATATACTGCACTATAAAAAAATGCATAATAAAACCCAGTAAAATCAGTTGCTAGCTATTTGTTTACCCTAAAACTAAGTCAGTTATCAGCACATGATAGTTGAGCATGACTTCTATGCCATATCATTTGTAGCACGTGTCTATCTGGTTTACTGTAAATTTGCCTGGGTGACTATTCCCCCAGTGCTTTGGAGAGTATGGTGTGCTCCATGCTCTACTTCTTCCCCATCTAAATGCTTGCTTCACAGAGCAGTCTATCTGAGTCTGTCCTGGCAGGCACATCTCCAGCTGTACCTGCAGTACCTTGGCAGGAGTGGCCTCTTCAAGCTCTAGGCTCCAGATGTCTGAAGTGACCCTCAAAAGGGAATGTGGGCATATCCATATCCATAAACTGGCTGACCTTGCATTTCCCATGGTTTTCTACTGAAGATCTTAAGCCCTGTTTTTGATCTTAATTTATTCAAAGCTGCACTAAAGTTTACTACCTGCCTTTATCCTTTTCTGAAATGTGTCTGCCTGGAATAGACAACTAAGTCATTAGGGCCCTAAGCCAAGTGGATTTCTAATTCAAGTACACCTTTAAGACCCATTGAAAGGATAACGTCTGTCCATGCCTGTAGCCACAACATCCTTTTTTCAATGCTTCACTACCTCAGGCAAGGCAATTTAAGTATGACATTAAAGTTAGGTGTGTTTGAACAAATTGGCAGACCAATTCTTTTACTTTATTTTTTAAAAATATACAGTTCTCCACTTCCCTGCAAAACTTGAGTGCCACACTTTTTTTGTTCTTTTTTAGTTAGAAATTATTTGTATCTTTCTAACCTAACCTTCTCTAATTTGCTTTAGGATTTTAGGTTGTGTCCAACTCACGCTGTTATCTGGATTCCTTCCATTTAGCTAAAAACAGTATTCAATTCCCCAGCAAATGCGATCAAGCTCCAATTCTTAGGTATTTTGCTGTCAAAACTTTCTTTGGACTATGGGCTTTTAACGGTCTTTTGTTTTACTTCACTGATTTACCTTTTAATGTGATAATTAAATCAAAGACTGTCAGAGAGCAAGAAGCATCATTCTCGTAGTAGAATGTTATTCTTTGAAACAAAGTTTTGAAATATTTTTTAAGAGCAGAAGGACAAAAAATTAGATCTGCTGTAAGGATATAGCATACAACTAATAAATAAAATATAGAAGCCAAAATAACAAGTGGTACATTGTAAACCTGAACTTACTTTATCTTGATGAGATAAAGATGAAGTAGGAGTGTGAATTTTTTACATTATGAATTTTCTTAGCAATTCCTAACAGTTTAGTTAATTACTTCCATGCCCTATAAATTGTGCCAATTTTACTGTTAATTACGTTAAATTCCACATGCTGTGGAAGAAATCTGTTCTTCCCCACAAATAAGCTCCATGGGTTTAGAAGACATAGGAATCATGTTGACTGGAGAAAAACGAGACAATTATGTTTCACATCATGGAAAAAGTCAAATGATCTCCTGCTTCACTTTTTCTCTTACGTAGGAAAAAAAGGTTTTTTTTCATGCATTATTAAATACACTCCTGCCAATCTTTCATCCAAAAGAAAAAAAAAAAGAGATACAAATAAAAATATATTTCATTTTAGTAAATTTGAAATTAGTTTAAGGTTTTTAAAAATCATTTTGTTGGCACACGAACCAATATTTTCCAGTGGATAGGTATGCTTTGCCCAACCAGCAGAAAGTTCTCTACATCACAAAAGTTTAACATCTTCCAGTTCAGTACAGCCTCAAGCTGGCATCCCTGGAATTCCTATGCCAGCCTAACCTAGTCTTTCTGTGGAATGCAAAATGGAAACAAAGTTGTACTAATATTTTAATACTGTTATACGACATCTGTATGGGAGGATAAATATGGACATTTTACACGAGCAAGAAGAGCTAGAAAGTCAGGGCCAGCAGCATTCCCTTGCTATTTGGCAATACCAGTGCCAAACCTGCTTACTTAGCCTTGAGGAGGTACTGGATTTTAAATGGGGAGTAAAGAATTATGCCTCTTTCTTCATCAGCATTTTCCAATAAAATTAATTTAGAAATCATTACAAATGTGGGAATAATTGTTCTACATGCAATTAACCATCATTTTTGAAGTCCTGAAATAATTTAGCAAATTATTTTTGTAGATTATTTGTAGATTAATTTTTATTATTTTGCCATAAATGTCATTGTGAGCAAAGTTAGTTCCACATTCTTAGAAAACTTCTGCTGCCAAGTATATCAAAGATGTAACTTAATAGATATGGAGACTAATCAATCAGCAGTGCTTCTTTCCTTATGAATTCTGTTGAAAATTACTTTAGCACCCTTCCCACAAATTAAAATTTCTGGAAACTTTTACCAGATGTGGATAATGTAAGAGTATTTCACATTCCCTCCAGCAGCCATAGAGCCATATACTGCTATTAAATGTGTTTAGTTTATATAGCATTTAATGACATCTATATGGATGTTGACTGAATGTTCATATTTTGTATATCTTCTTTAGTGTGTTGTAAATAAATCCATTCAGTGTTTCACAAAGAAATTTTTTGTTGTCCTCAAATTACTTCAGAAGCATAAGATACACATAAGTATGTTTGATTTTGTTACCTGACTGAACACATCTAAAGTTACCCCTTTTTCTCAAAGCATTTCAGAATTACTTTCTTTCTTTATAAAAATATATTATTTGAAGCTACTGGCATTGACAAATGCAATGACAAAGTGCTATAGGAAGGATCTTACAAGACTGTAATAACTTCCTCTTTTCATTACAAGAAGATAATTCCCTACTGATCCTATATGTTTCATCTCACTATGTTCCAGAAAGTAGTTTATATGGTGTTCTGGATTTTTCTAACTGAAATTTATGGTGAAGAATAAGATTTAAAGTGTAGTCTTTGTATAGGAAGGCAGAATACTCCCTTTTGTGATAAATCCTTGGCACTGCACCTCATGTGTTTGCATCTAGATAAATCATATAATTTTACAGACTGATTTGAAATTTCAAATTACAATTAAAATCATGCAAGAATGACATGCACTAAAGAAGTTAGTCTAGACTTACCAGCTTTGGAGCACTTGCAAGATGTCCTCTTCTTTTTTTTAATTTCCTGTGAAGAGAACTGTCAAATTCAGTCTGAAGCTACTTCAGTCCTGCTCCATGTAGAAAGAATGCCTAGAGGGTTTAATTTATCTAATTTTTCCATTTGCTGGAAAACTTGTAGCCAATATTTTGACATATAGGAAAACACTAATATCTTGAACTAGCTTTGAATGAGGAATGCAGGAAGAAGGTGATTAACAAAGCACCATAACTGCACATTGGAGTAAAGTAGTAGTGAAGTCCTGCACCATCACAACCAGGTTTTGGTAAATTTTTTTCAGATGATCATGGATCAGCATTGATTTGTTCCATTGCAATATCTGTGGAGATGTTTGTATTCTTGTTGGTTATCATAAGTATTTACATCTATCTATCTCATTTAGCAACATAATTTGTGAAATTCCCAGTACAAAATACTTGCAAGATAGATCAGTAGCTTTAGAGTTTGTGGCAGAAAAGACATAAACTCTCTTGTAGTGATTATCACATTGATTATGTAATCTAATTTTATTTATTAACTAAACTGTTTCAGAGTAGTGTTAATCTCTCCCTGACTGTAATGAAGCTTTATCAGTAGATCTAATTAACTTCTACTGATGTTAATTATGCACAAAGTGGGGTCTTGGAACTGCTGACTGTGCAATTTGTTAAACAGGAGGTGACAAGGATTGCGTGTTGTTTATATGCACTCTTTCAAGCTGCTGTACAAAGAGATACAAATGAGATGATAGTTATGCTTTGAAAAATATATGCAGATTTTTTTTTCATGGGAAGATAATTGAAGCTCATTTATCTTGGAGTTAAAATGACTATAGGTTCCAACATGCTATTTCTGTAAGAGCACTGCTTTGTAAAAAAAGCCTAGTTAAAAGCACAAAATTTTTCCCCAATTGGTTTACTCATGGATCTACAACCATAATATAGATTGATTTCTTTTTTCCTCCACACTAAAATCTTATCCGTGTCTCAGATGTCTTCCTTGGATTTAAAAGCAATTTCCTCTAGTAACACATTACTGATAAATGTAGCTTTTAATTTTAATTCCCACAAGTCATCTTACTACTCATTTTCCTAATCTTTGCAGAAAATGCCAGACCAGTTTTCTACAAGTAATAGCCTCAGTTTAGACTAATTTGTGTTTCTGACATGCAAGTTATGTCTGGCTTTTGCAGATTTTCTTTTACTGAATAACTAAAACATAGACTTTGTATCAAGGATGACATTTTCATCTAGTCTTTTTTTGTACTTATATCACTTAAAGTATGCTTTTACTCAACCTTGAGTAATGTAATCTTCCCTATTTCCTCCCAAATTTTCCAGAAAAATATTGAGGAGATTTATCTCCAGCACTACTTTTTCATTTGTAAGTCTTCTATAAGCAGTTCTCTGTAATTTTCTTTCTGTTAATGTAATGAAATACAAGCTGCTCACTAAGCGACTCACAGTCGATTCACATTTTCTTACTATTGCCCTATCACTTCTAAAATAATCTCCCATTCATTACAGAGAGCCCCTTGTCTTGCCCTCGACTAGTCCTACCTTGGTAGATTCACATTAAAACAATCTTCCTCTTTTTTCTGTGTTGCTTATTTGTAGCTAACCCTCTAGAAATACAAGTGTGAAGTTATCTTCCTTCAGTTCCATAATTCCATTAAGAGCTCACAGAAACTTCATGAATGTTTGAAATTCTGAGTGCTGCCTACCTGCTCTCCAGCACTCTCTTCTACTTTTTGATTGCTCTGCCCATGGGCTGCTTCCTCTTCTCAGTGTCCTGGTTTGAGATAAAATAGAGCAAATTTCTAGTTTGTAACTTCACTTTTCATCTAGACCTCTTCTGTATGACTAAACTCTGAAATTAACTGCAATTTATTCAGAAACTGTTTGCTCTCAGACTGGTAAGACCTGATTATACCAAGGAATAGTATGCAAGAGGCTCTTGTTTTCAGTATTCACTATGATAATCAAGGTCAGAAAATGTGTCATTTGCCCCACTGCGGGTTAGAAGAGGAAAGATGTAGAGGAGTACCACCTGCATGGAGGAGCAGACAGCACAGGTGACCCAAAATTGACCAATAGGAGTATGCCATTCCATCTGCTCCATGTTCAGGATCAAAGGCAAATGTCTCTTTCTTTGGTGGCCGATGTCTAGGAAAGACTCTGGTCATCTGCTTTTGATCCCTGAGCACTCCTGACTCCAGATCTGGTATGGGACCTTCCCTGTGTCTGCCTTTTATCTGTGTATACCTTTTTATCTTTTTCCTTTTCCTTTTATTTATTATTTTATTGTATATTAAAGTATTTTAGAATTTTTCTAAACTCATAAATCTCTTTATTCCTTCCTCTTCTTTCTTTTGAGAGAGGAGGAGAGGCCATTTGGTCCTAACCCAGAACACTCAGGGACAAAGGTAATCTAGTTTGTAGACTAGATACAATGGGCAGCCCAAGACTAGGGGTGATTGTTCCTCTTTCTGTAATTATCACTTAATAGTACTTAGCATATTACTGCTTTATATCATTATATACATGATATTTATAGATTTCATGAGTAAGAAAAACAATATTCTCTAAGTGTTAAAGCAAACTGTGATTTCCCCAAAGCACTTGTTTTAATTTGCCTTCTGCACCTTTGAGCTTGTTTTCAGATGGTTTGCAATAAATAATAGAATGCTTGAGAATGCTGTGAAGTCTTCTTCATTGCACATTTTCAAGAAGACTCTTGACAAACACTTGTCAGTAAAAGCTTGGGAATAGATGATCTGACTTTGGGGGAAGAGTCTGGTCTAGATAATGCAATCCTTCTGTCTCTCTGTGCCTGTATCTCCTTTTCAAAGCTAGCAAAAGTTCCATCCTAAAAGTCCTGACAGGGGAATACAGAAAGAAGAGCACCCAAAGAGGGGAATGCTTCTCCAGAAAGTGTGTCTGTCAACAGACAGGCTGGGTGCCTGGGTGCCAGAAGCTGCATACACCTGGGCTAAGATACCCTGCCTTGATTGGATTAGGTGGATTGACCAGTTGCAGCATACAACAGAGAAAGTTTGCTCACTTCCCCTTCCAGATCTACTTCAGGTCTCCCTCTCTACCTAGCAATGCCAAACACAGCATAACCCACCTGTGAGCTTCAAAGCCGGAAGAAGATTGATTCAATTGACAAGTAGGAAGAATTTACTGGAGAAAAATCAAGTTGCTATTTTTTTACAGAAACGTAAGCTGCATTTCAGGTCTATAATCACAATCCCTTGCCAAGGAAATTAATTGTTACTTTCTTAAATCATGTTCAAGAATGTGAATATTTCTTCATGCAGAGCCCCATCTATGAAAAATGTAATTAGATCAGTGTTTGGTGCATTTAATTATTTTTTAACAGAACTTTGGAGAGGAATCTCAGGAGGTGTATCCAGCTGCTTGAGCAAGTCATATAAAATAAACCAGAAGTCCTCACTGAGTTTTGTCACTGGGGACAAAAGAAGCCAAGATTTCACATTGGTCTTTTGTTTAGTGGTTTATAAAGTTTAATTTGATACCCCAAGTTCTTTCATTTGGTAATTAATTTAATATTTCCCTTTCATAGAGTAGGGAAGGGTTGGAAGGGACCTTAAAGATCATAGAGTTCTAACCCCCTGCCACAGTCAGGGACACCTCCCACTAGATCAGGTTGTTCAGTGCCTTGTCCAGCCTGGTCTTGAACACCTCCAGAGATGGGGCATCCACAACCTCTCTGGGCAACCCATTCCAATGTTTCATCAATGCAGATTTCAGTTTCAGTATTCTGAAGCACCTCTGAAAAAACCAAATTCACTATCTTTCACAGTCCTGTGACTTTGTCAATAAATCCAATCCAGAAACCTTTGGTTTATCAATAAAATTCTAATTAATCATTACAAACAAAAGTTGGAAATCTGTGTCAACAATGCTCATACCAAGATTGTTCACAAGTTTATAAATGATATTTTTAAGAGAACAGTTCGAAGTGGTTGACATAGAAATAAGTAAAATAGCAGGTCATGGTATCAGGTACTTACAACATGTCATATTGGTGTTTAGTATTTCATTATTTTTAACATTAAAATGCACTTTCTGTTGCTTTTTGAAAGATATACTCCCTTCTCTGACTGCAGATCTGCCAAAATCTAATTATCAAACAAAAATGCTGCAACTTTTCTTGCTGAGACTGTTTAATATCTCTTTACTCAATAATTTGAATAGGATACACATTTAAGCCCATTTACAGTAGTATTTGATGGTCAGCAAATTGATTAGAAGATGAAGGATTTTTAAAAAATAATTGTATTTTAATCTGCCATGTAATTTAAGATGAATATTTAAACATATTATGAGAGGTGCCTCAGATTGTCTCACTTAGAAATTACCCCAGTAAATTTCTTCCTTTATTACATTTATATGTGTATGCCCACTCTAGAGTAAGTACCATTACCCCTATTAAGCCCTGCAGAAATATGCTGAATGTCTATGAATATTGCATGCAAAGGAAAAGAAAATCAAATATAAGACTAAAGACTAAGTTCTTGGGCTTGTCTAGAAAAGAAAGGTAAAAAAAGTATTCTTGTTGCCCACAATTTCATCTTCAAACAACAAAAGTCAAGTTACACTATTATGAAAACAACCTGTTTTGTATGCATCTTCTAATAAGTATTTTAGGAATAGGTGATGTAAAATGTATAAATTTTGCAAAGTAAACGAGTCCACTTTTGAAAGCAACAGTTATTTTTCTACCATTAAAAAAAATATTGTGTTGTTTCCAAACAGGCTGCAATATGTTTTCTTCAAAATTACTCTTTCATTATTTCATAATACTTAATTTCTCCTTATGAAATTTAAAAAAATTATGGATATTAATATTTTGCCAAACACAAAATTTGTATTTTAACACCAGATGTGCATATGTTTAACATTTTTGAGCTTCATGTATAGGAACCAAGGCCACCTTGAAGTAATCTTAGACTTTGAACAAGGAGGGCATATACCCTCCAAGATACATCTCAGCTGGTCCATAGCTTAATCAGCTCTTGAGCCAGCCTGAATGTCTCTGAATTTCAATAGTGAATTAGCTGTCCTGGGAGGTGATAGGACAGTTAGGACACATGACTGTTGCCAAAGCATTACTTGCTGATAGCAAGTCTACAAGTGGAGCTGTGACTCTGTGGGGTAATTATCTGTTACCATGAGAGATTATGGAGCAGAGGTTCTGAAAATAAAACCCAAAAACAACTATATCCATACCCTCACTTTCCCCTGAATAATTTATGTTTCTTTGAATATCTTGTGTCCTGGTTTTGGGCCAAAATTAATAAATTGGCCCCCCAGAGACAGATGGTCCTCCCTCTCTCTCTCTGAAGAGAGGAGAGGAAGGAAGGAGGAGATTTAAGAGTTCGGAAGAATTCCAAACTACTTTAATAGATAGTGAAACAATAAATAAAATCAAAAGGAAAAGATAAAAAGGTGTACAATATTTACAAGACCGAGTCCAGCTCCCGGGATGATGAACACGATCCCGCGTGAGCAGGCCGAGGAGAATCCAGCTCCCGGTATGATGATCACGCTTCCNAAACCAGGACATCTTGCTAGTGAAATAATTATTTTTTTGAGGCGTTCATATTTTGTATGTTGTACCAGAAAATGAACGCTTACATATTATTTAAAAGTTTAGCCCTATAAAATGTTTAAAATACTAGGAATATTAATTTTTGTCTCACTACATACCCATTAAGCAATAATTTATCTGGGAAAAAGCCCAAACCCAGCGGATAGACTTATTGTTTACTTTTACATGAAAAGACACAGTTTAGGTTGAAATACTTCTGAACCTCCATATTTTTGTCAGAAACCTTAAAAGATTGAAGCAGTTTAATTTTCAACATATAGACTAATGATATTCTTTCTGTTTTATTCATTGATGTAAAAAACCACTTAAATATTCACCCTCCCCCCTTCCCTCCTTCTCTCACTCCCTGCCCTACTTAAAAAGTAATTGAAAGCAAATATAATTATCCACAAGAAGGAATAGTGCCTACTGAGGATACAGCAATACCATGAAACAAATATGTGGTGAGTTGTTTCAGTGCTAAAATTAATATGGACTAAATAAACAGCTTTGGAGCATTTAAAACGTACCTTGACTGCCAAGGCTTAGCTGCTGAATTGAACCTACTGCCATGACAGCCTTGTCCCACATGTATATATACTATGCTAATTATAGAACAACAACCTGGATTTTCAAGGGAACCTCAATGTGACTCTTTAACTGTGGTCACAGCTTTAAGTAGGTAAATAATGTTGACATGAATAAAGTCATGTCTGAATAAAGTGGATAACTACACTGCTAATTAGAGACTCTGCTGACTATTGTCTGGCTAATAACTGGGGATAAGGAGACCCGTGCTCTTTTTGCAACTTGTTCAGTAAACTGACTTCAGCTGTTTCTCCCAGGTGTTTCTCCTTTTTTAACACTTTTTTCTTCCTTAGTTTTTTGGATTGTTGGTACTTTAGAGCTTATGAAAAGCTAAACGGTGTTGATGATAGCCTTACATTTTGAGAAACACTGATTTTACAATTTCTATTAAAGCTGGCTAGAAATATTTTGATAGAGCAATTCTTTTTGAAAATTAATCTGGTCAGAATAATTTAGTTCAAAATTAGATAAATGCAATAAAAATAAGCAATTGGCCTGATTTTGAACAAAGGCAAATGAAAAATAGAAAATTTCAGGAAATGGGAAGATGTATTTCCTAAATTTACTTAGCCCTGACAGACCATCTCTAAATATGAGACCTTTCTGGCAGAAAGAGTCATAGATCCATTCAAGCTGGATCTACTTTAGAATTTAAGAACAAATAAGTCTTACTGGAATCAAGTACCTTTGGTTGGTTGACTGAAAAAAGAAGAAGTAAAATAAAATAATAAACCAAGACATCCAAAATCAGGGCTTACTTCAGCAGACAGGTTTAGGTGGTGTGCCATTCTGTCAGTAAATATATGATAATGAAAAAATGATATTACAAAGAAGAGTGACCAAACATTTGGCATACTTCTATATCAGTATGTAGCTTGCAATGGTTGAACTTGGCATTTTAATGTAGCCTTTGTCAATTCCAGTTCTATTTTTATTAAAAATACCAGTGATGTCTGAATAAATTACTTCAGTGAAATTTTACTTAGAAAGTTTGTATTAAAGAATAAAGTGTACAAGTACAAACTGATGAACAGAAAGATATATATTGGGTTTCTTTAGATAATATGTATTTCTGCATATGCCTTCAATGTATCTGTTGAGCAATTTATCTGTGTTTTCAGGCAGCTGTCAATAGGATCATCTATCAGAACAAGAGACTTGGCCCACAGTTCTTTGCTGAGATGACACAGGGGTCTGGGCATTTTTATATGACACTGTGACAGATGAATTCCAGAAAAGCCTGCATCAAAATGGAAGGAAGGAAGGAAGGAAAGATGGAAGGAAGGAAGAAAGGACATGACGACAAGTTTCAGCTGAACACAGCAGACATAGATTGAACTTTCACCCAGAAATAAGAGATTTTAACACACCTGGAGATTTCTGCAAGTGAATTTTACATCTCCAATTAAAAAAAAAATAATTGTAGCCATCACTGGTCTGGCATCAGCTGGAGGACAGCATGGGTAGCCTCAGGATCTTATTTATGTACTTAGAATTTAAAACTAGAAAGTTGCTGAGCTTCAGAGTACACCATTTCCATTGTTCCAGCATGAGAGAGTTTGGGGATTACTGGTGGCATTTGGCAGTGAATGCAGTGGAGGGGACCTCTTCTAACACTCAGAATTCCACATGGTTTATGTGGTTTGGCCACAATGATCTTATTTGAAGTCTCTACAACAAAAAGTTACAGTTCCTGTCTGAAAATTTACAAGAATGTATAAGAATGTCCTCTCCCCTGTAAGTCTTTGATAACATATCAAGATAGGAATGTTGCTCTCTATAGGATTATATCAAACATGCAGCTTTTGTTTAGTTTAATCACCTCTCTTGAAATATTTGGTATCTAAAGATGCCTTGAATAAAAGAAGAATGGAAAATGAAAATGGAAAAAATGCTAAAATCAATGGGAAAAAAGGCAAAGAAAATAAGGACCTGAAGCCTCTGTGATTTCAGCTGTCCAATTTAAGAAAGACTAATTTTCAGAAATGCTGATTATTCATACTGAAAAAGAATACAGCTAACATTTCTGAAAATCTTAACCGACTGTATGAATGTAATTACTTCCTCATGAGTATTAGATCGAGAGTTTATAATAATGTTTTTTACATTAGCATAGCAAACAATTGGAATCTATCGTATTGAAAGAATTTGGTCCTGTGTCTCTCTTCAACTGAATTTAAACTAATGAAGCTCTTACAAGGACAGCTGTAGCAAAAATCGATTAAACCAAAATGAAAGACATTTTAAAAATAGTCAGGATGTTTTTGTCTGACTTTGAAATCACTACATTTTAATAAAAAGTCAATATCTATTTAAAATACCTATTGCCTGATTTGTTCCATGCAGAAAATACACTGCAATGTGTACTGTATAAGTAGGCAAAAACTGTAATTTCCATTGTGTTAAAAATCTGAGTTTTACCCTGGATAAAAATGGTAAAATTTGCAGGAGAGGAATTATTTCCATGGAAGAGAAAATTCCATTTCAGATCTCTGCAGCCTGTAGGTCTGCATAAATAATAATTTGAAACTGTTCAGTACATTCAGTCCTTCTTGTCTCTAACACCCATGCCCCCATCAATCCATCCCTTTTCCCTCTCCCTCTTTCTCTCTCTCTCTTTTCTGTCTTTCTCAAATACTATTTATAGTGTAAGTAAGTGATGTGTTCCCATTCTTGCCTGTAGAATGTCCTGTTAAAGTTGCAGTGATGGGGTCCTTTGAAACAACTCTAAGTCCTGACAATGGAATTCCAAGAATCCATTATGAACAACCCCATAATGAGTGCACACAGAACCCCAGATAGAATGCTGGCTTGCTCAAGGGGATGCCTCACCTTTGAGAAAATTTGATATTGATGGTACCAAAGTTCTTCTTGTACCTCTGGAAGTAGAACAAAGAGTAATTAGTATGTGAGGTTTTGAAAGACAGGGCTCTCATATGGAGACCAACTAATCTACTTGATGTATCATAGCCTGAAAAGTCTGCATAAAGAAACCAAGAAACTGACAAATGAAAAAGCTGTCACAAGGATGTGGGTTTCTGGTTCACTAGAGTAGAGGTATATGGTTGTCAGTGTATGTGAGAGAATTGTTCAGTTTAGCAAAGAAAACCACCTTCTTAAACTATGTTTTAGGCTGGATCCCCTCATATAGCTCCTTAGAAAGTTTGGAATCACTAGAATTCTATGAGAATTTGTATGGCTAATTCTTGTGATGTGCTTCTCAGCCCTATATGGGAGAAACTCTCCTAGCATCTTCTGCATGCAGAGGACTATCACAGAACTGTACAAATCATCTTTTGGTTCCTAACAAGGATATCACAGAAGTGGGACATTCCCACATGATAGCAGGGAGGTCAGCAATGTGTTAGGTTTGTTTCTTTTTTTCCACATCTCTCAGTCTGTCATTCAGATACAGGAACATAAAGAACTCATTCTTTGAGGTGTGCCACAAAGTGTTAATTTTTTTATTTTTTTTTTGTATGGCTGAATAGCTCAGAATGCAAACTGACAAGATCTACCTTGCTCTTGCATGCCTTTTGACATTGATGTAACTAGAAGGGCAATTCCCTTGTTACCATTCATGACTTTTTTAGATCACATATCTTTATACTGCTTGCTATAAAACCAGACAAAATAAAGTCACCAACAAAATTCAGTCAGTTACTGAAATGTAACATTAAATAAATAGTTTTTCTGTGGTCATAAAATGGCTGCAAATAATAAACTTACATACTTCATCTTTGAGTTTTTGTCAGAAACACTTATTTTCAAAGATGATTTGGTTTTGCTCTAAATACATTTTAAAACACAGCCACAAATTTCCTGAAGTTCAGATTACTAGCAGCTTCAGTACTACACAGGAAGGAGTAATTCAGTGGCATTCAGGTTTACTCAGCTGATGTTAAAGTCATATTCGCAACATGGAGTATGGTATTCCTTTTGGCTTTTAATTCTTTCCTTCTGAAAGAAGGCTTAAGCTAAAATAAAACCACTTTATCAGTTCTTTCCACAGCACTAAGTAGCTTGTGTAGTTTTTCTTCTCAGGTATTGATATTTTTCACTGTATTGTAGGTAAGCAGCAACGCCTCCTTTTTGTTTTCAGAAGTGAAAGTCAGAAGAAGGAAGCTCAGCAGTGATATGACAGCACTGGAACAGCATGTCACTGGCACCCAGTGGCTCAGGATCCTCTTATCTCACCATCCCTCTTTAACTGCTTTGATAAGACAAATTTGAAGTCCATCTGTCTTTGTAATTTAGTTGCCACAGGTGCTTCCAGTCAGGTTCATAAGTATGAGGTACAAGGTTCTGACTGTTGAAGACCCATTGCTGGGCAGACTCCACCCACAGGGAAGTCTGCTGCCTTCCTGGAGTCCAGGTTAAAATTGTGACCAGGATCCTCCCCAGTCTGTTACAGTCATAGAATATCCATTACTTATTTTCCAGGTAGGTGGAGAGGAGACTATAACTCATAGGCCAAGGGCAATCAAGAGAGACATTATAATCCTAGGAAAATTGTTAAAGGGATATGGTTCCCAGGTTATCTTTTCCACACTCCTTCCAATTGGAAGAAATTATATTGGAAGGAGCAAATCAATACAATCGATCAACACATGCCTCCATAGCTGGTGTCACAGGCACAATTTTGGATTTTTTGACTGTGGGATGGCTTCTACAGCACCGGGAATGTTATCATCAGGTGGAGGACACTTGTCCCAAAGGAGAAACAGAATCTCTGCTCAGGAGATTGCAGGGCTAATTGACAGGGCTTTAAACTAGACGTGAAGGGGGAAAGAGTAGCTTGGCTTGCACCAGTGAAATGGGGCTCTTATACCCATGAAAACCAGGAGGCCTTAAATCCCCCTAGGATGTGCTCCTCTCCATCCCTGAAATGTCTTTATACCAATGCACACACAGCTTAGGGAATAAACAGGAAGAGTCAGAAATCTGTGCTCATGCAGGTTATGATCTGCTGGCAATCGAAGACATGGTGGAACAGGAATGTGGTCACATGACTGGAATGTGGTCATGGATGGCTACGTCCTTTTCAGCAAAGACAGGCCAGCAAGACGAGGTGGTGGAGTTGCTATTTATCTGAGAAAGAAGCTATAATGTATTGAGTACTGTCCAGGGGTGGATGAAGAGAAAGTTGAGAGTTTGTGGTTGAGAATTAAGGGACAGGCTGGCAAGGGTGATACTGTTGTGGAGGTCTATTACAGGCCACTAGATCAGGATGAGGAAGCTGATGAAACCTTCTACAAGCAGCTGAGAGCAGCCCCTAGAATACAGGCCCTGGTTATTGTGAGGGATTTTAACTATCCTGATATTTCCTGGAAGGCCCAATCAGCCAGCCATCCACAGTCCAGGAGGTTCCTCCAGTGCATTGATGACAACTTTCTGATGGCGAATGAGCCAACTAGGAGAGGAGCTCTGCTAGATCTTTTCCTCACCAACAAGGAGACTCCAGAGGACGTTAGGATTAAGGAGGTGTGTTTCTCAGTTGATGAGGGTTGGGTTAAGGACCAATTAAGCAATCTGGATGTTCACAAATTCACAGGTCCTTATAGCATGCACCTGAGGGTCCTGAGGGACCTGGCAGAAGTCAGTCCTAGGCTACTCTCTATCATCTTTGGTAAGTCCTGGGGAACAGGAGAGGTGCCTAAAGACTGGAAGAAAGCAAATGTCACTCCAGTCTTCAAGAAGTTTCTTTAGTAAATATTTGTCTTACATTATTCTGGATCCATTTAAATACACATTTAATCATTAGGGATGTTTTCAGAATGGTCTTTATTTGTGACATTAATCCAAAAGTATACAGCAGTTTCCCAGTCAGTTACCTGGCCTTTGTCCCTCTTAAAGGAAGAACAGCTTCATGACTTCAAGCCCTAGGGACAGCATCATGTGCATGTGGAAAGGATGTTCCACTTTTTGCATAGAGCATGGCAACAGAGCTATTAGTGTAGTGTAACACACAGAAGACTCTCTAATTTGCACCTCATTTACCTTCCAGAAGACTAGTTGGAAACTTAATTGTTGGTCAGCACGCATCTAAAGTTCTTGTGCTTCAGCAGCTACTGAGCATTGCTTGTTATTACAGCTGGTTACACTTCCATTCATTTGGAAACTTTTCACAGATGGAAGTGTCACAAGAGCAGGAGTCCCTGGACATCTGTAAGGATCTCTTCACAATCTGTGGAGCCAGACATGTCACGGGGCTTACTTCTGGAGAGTGACAACATTTTTACTTAAGCTGTGCAGAGAATTTTCTGTTTACTTGAGCACTGTTAATTGTTTGCACAGTTAATTAAACTATGGGTGAGGTATTCTGTTAAGTATCCATGTGTAATGCCCATATTGACTGTTGATGCTGAATACCTTCCTAAATCATGAGCTATTGAATGTTAACTCACTATAGTCCATTTTCTCTAATTGGCTTGAGACTTCTCTCAATTGCTTGTTATGATAAAAGGTGGGGTTTTTTTCCCTACTAAAACTATTATTGTCTCTAAATATGAACATCAATGGGTGTTTTGAGAATTACTGTGCAGGAAAGGGACTTTCCTGAGTCTATGTGAAAGTTGGAAACGTCTTTATGTTATAAGGGATTTTATCTTCAGTTTTAGTAACAGAAGTAGTGAGTTTGAAATACCAATAGCAATGCAAGAGACATAATTGCATGTCCCTCACATATATATGAACTGATTCCACTTTATTTCAATTTTTTTTTTTACCAGCAGCATGACAAAAATTTTTCCAATGTGAATTTAAGTAGGTAGCATTTAGAGCATTTAAACCTATCTTTTGAATGATAATTGCTGCATTCAAAGTTTCATGCTCTCTTTGTCACACGCTAGCAATAAGACGAGAAAGAAAAAATGTTTTGAAAAGAACAGATGTTGCTGGGTAGCACTTAACTGAGACAGAAAGGATGGCAAAGTCTTTTGCTGTGGTGTACAGAGCAGGGAACGTGAAGGAATGTTCACAGTTTTATAGTGTCTGTTTCTAACATGAAGCTGAGCTCATGCTGTCAGGAAAGAGATGTTAGTGAAAAGCAGTAGCCTTTATCTCTTGTTTGTCCTAGAAGTCAAAGGACTGAGAAAGACTCTTTGGTGCAACCTGTTGGTCAGAACATGTTCTCCAGAGTTAATTCTTAAGGGCAGAATTGCTAGACTGGACAGGAAAAAAAAAATCCTGCTAGTTAGTAAAAAAGTTAAATTTCCTCCAGGCCATGCTGTGAGAGGGGAAGAAGAACCGTGTGCAGGGAGTGAAAAGCAAGTTCTCTTTCTGTGGCTGCTGCTGGAGGGGAAGGTGGAGGGAAAGTTCTCTTTCTAGTAAAAAACTATAATTAATAATAGGAGCTCCTGTTGTTTTCTAGCCACTTTCAGAAGTATTTCTGGACTTGGTAATCGAGTAGGGAAGTGTGGAAATGGCTATTGGGAGATAACAGCTAATAAGAAAACACAAAGATCAAAAGAAAACCTGCAATGTACAATTTCTGACTGCAGTGATGAAAAGTTAGGTTGGGGTTTTTAATACAGTCTTCACTTATTAGCTGGAAGCTAGTTCTGCTCATTATTTTCCGGAGTGAATAAGTGTGAAGTTTTATTTTATCTGTGAATGAACTAAACCTTTAATTAACTTTCATATTTGTCTTATGTCAAGACTCTCAAAGGAATTGCCTAAAAATTCTTAAACTTTTGAACAAAGGGGCTAGAGTAAAAGCTTTTCCTTTAAAAAACAATCCTTTTATTAGAGAACAAAGTACTAAAATAAGCAAATTGAAGCAGGTAAACACAGTGTATTAGTAGTCATCAAGAAAATAAGCTGAAAGAAAATTTAAATCTGTGTTGACCCCAGAGGATTTTTGTTAGTGATTTTACACAGACTGGCAAATTACACTGATTTCAGTACTTGGTCTCTAAACTGGAGGGAAATCATTGGTGTTTAAATTAAGAATTTCTCTGAAGAAAACATACTTAACATACTTTTAAAAAACATACTTTTTAAAAAATGTGTTTTGTTTAACATTACTCACTTGTATTAATACAGACAAATGACTGCTGACAGTGACTTCAACAAAGTATCATCCAGTCGTTCCAATTCCTTCTATTCTTTCCTCCCCATTATTTTATATGGTCAGGTGTGGCTGTCAGGGTGGTTTGCCAAGATCAGGATATAATGGGTGGAAGAATACCAGGTGTGACAGTGCAAAACAACAATAGGATTTGTTGTGGTATTGCTCAAAGTAGGTTTTGCACAACTGCAATTTTATTGCAGCTGTAATGCATAAACCAGTATTATAGGAACAGTTTTAGCAGATGCCACATTTATGCAAAAAAGAGAGACACAGTAAGGAATGAGAAGCACAAAATTTACAAGGGTACAAGCCTGTTTTAAATCCTACAAGTCTGGGGATAGTCTACACTGGTAAGGCAAGATTAGAAAGATCAATTTGAAGGATGAGCAAACACACTTTATGTTTTAGCTGGTCACAAGACATCCTTGTTTTAGTATGCACCCTCATGATGGTGATGTGTTAACTGGCAGAACAATATGAAGATGATGCAGAATAAAGCAAGGAATGTGGTCTTGTGCCATATATTTGACAAAACCTGGCTGCAGCTCAATTGGGTTTTTTTAGTTTAGTGGGTTTTTTCCCCTCTTTCATTCTGGCTCCTCTGATAGCATGTGTGCTTTCCTGCTCCGTTATTGACTTTGTTGCAAGCAACCTTCTGAGCAGAATTGATTTACGATATACTTCACAGCCATGCAGACAGCTTCTAGTCAAGTGACAAAGAAGTTCTGCTTCTGCACCCGCCTAATCAATGAAAGGCAAAGAAAGACTAGACAAAACAGAACCCCCATGTGGAGCTCTGGGATGTCAAGCATCAACCACCACAGTTCACAATATCCAGAGAAATGAATTGCAGCAAAAACACCATATAAATAGCCACACATCAATGTGTGGTGATGGATTGAAAATTTAACAAACAGAACATTAAATCTATTGTATATTAATATACCAGAATGAGCAACAGTTAGTAACTTTTTCCATTTTTTACAACAAACTGAAAATACTACAGATGCTAACAAAATTTAGCCAGGAATAGTTTAATCTTGCAAAGGACTGAGCAACACCATCTCAATCCAACAATTTTTTGGTGTGTATTTAATTTGATTGTGAATTGACACTCCAGTCCTTGGGATGAATCACGTAATTGGCATTGTATATCAATAAATGTTTTGTTAGTCTGAGGCAGAGTTAAGCCATGTGAGATGCTGAGAGAACTTCGCTAGGTCCTTATTACCCAGGTATCTGCATGAGGTGATACACAGACATCAATGTATTTCGGATGTGTATTCTTTATTTACCAGAGAGAAGTGCACATCTGGAACTAAAATGAAGAGCTGTGAAAGCAGCAGAGTCCCTTGCAAGACAGTTCTGTGCTCTGTCAGTCCCTGGATGAATTTTTGGAAAATGTTATGCCCATGCACAATTTAAAGCATGACAAGACTTCCCAAAATTTCATCTCTTAGAGACAGATACACTGCTTTCCATATTCCTGCTGAAATGCAGAAACTTGTCCTGTGTCTTCTGATGAGGTTTTTGTCCATAATTCATCTGAGCTGCTAACCTTGACTTCCCTTTGACTGTGCAACATGGGACCGCCTCAATGTAAGGCCATTGTATTTACAGAGCAAATGACTGTGTGAGCTGAAGGCATGAGAAAATTACGTTCTAAGACAGCATGCCATAAATCTTGCTTTATAAGACAGGATGCTCTGGGTCTCTAGAATTACCTTGTTATGAAGCCAATGAGATAGCAAAGCAAACAGTGACTCAGTTTTGAAGCACTTTTGAATAGGTGAAAGAAATTTCTCTAAAATCTGACAGCTGAAATGCATTCCTCTATGTCCAGGCATCCATCTCCACATGCATGATTTCCCCTCCCACAAAAAATAAATATGAGGGGAGGTACTTGTTGTTCTATAACATCACAGGCGGAGTAACTCCAGTTCACTTCCTTGCTCTCTGATGAGATTCTGCTTTGTGACAGAGGCTAATTATTACAAATGTTTGGAAATACTTGCTCCAGAACAAACTTTGGCTCTGAGATGAATTACTTGTATGAGGCAGGTCTTCTTGCAGAGCCCAGGAGATTGAGCTCTACTTCAGTACAATAATGGCACTGTGTACTTAGCTGACCCAATTTGTCAGATTCTGATTGATTTCTTTTCCTCTTCAATCCTTGCCTGTCAAAATCTGCTAATTAAAATGCAGTAATCTGATACAACCCGTTTCCCCTTTTGGTGAAGGAACTGTCTCTCCAACAGAAATAGCTGATTTGTAAACTGCCAAACCACAGACATTTCAACTTGCATTGTCTCCTCTAAACCATGTCTAACAGGAAAAATCTGCCTCCAGATATGTCAAGATCCACACAACAAAATTAATTCAGCCTTCAATGCCATGGAAAATTAACAGAATAAAAATAGATTGTACTGGGGATGGAAAATTTCTATATGGTGGTTCTTATAATTTGGTTTCCTTTGATTTCTTAACTAGTTTTTGGGGTTAGGATGCCCTTCTCCTCCAGCCCTAATGTTTACTGGGAATGAGCCTTTAGGCCCCAGAAAGCTGATAAGAGGGAGGTACATGCCCAACAAAACAACAAGAATAGCTTACAGCTGGCCTTCAAGGCAGAGGAGACACAGGTACCTTGATGGGAAAACAACCCCCACGGTTAGGGGAGGAGTATGCCTGCTGGCAGGAACAGGACTTTGAAAAATATCTACACCTGGGTCCAATGGCCTGAGTATGTACAGGCCCCACGTGCCAGGACAGGGAAAAAAATCCGAGTCCCAGAGCTACTGGGCTGAAGGAAGCCTGAAGGGAAGGAAGGATAAAGGAGTGCTGCCTTTCCTTTCACTGGACCCTGTCATCTCTGGGAATGCCTGCAGAGCAACACTTGCTGACCCAGAGCCTAGAATCCCTGGAGAGGATCCCTGTCTGCAGGGAAGTGTAAGCCTTAACCCTCAACCCACCAGTCTGCCTCATCCCATGTGTCTGTGTGGGTTAAGAAATCATCTTAGCCATATAATAAAGTATCTGTATGCTTAAGATTTTTGGCTAATTGCCTATTATTTGCGAATCCCCGAATCCTTCCAGTTACACCCCTTACCTTTTAAATTGGAGAAATTTGGTAAGCTCTGGTGCAACTTGATCTTAAAACCTTCCATTTCTAACAGTTAGTATTTCTAGCCTCAATTTCTGCTTGTTCTCTTCTTTTTGCAGTTCCCTGCCAGTTGCCATGGCAAACACTCTTTTAACCTGCAGAAGCAGCTTTTGTCTCCCCACTGGCAGCAGACCCTTGCTTTTCCTTCTTGTTTTGAAACCACCACCACGTCTGTACACTTCAGCCCAAGAGCAAGTAGCTCTGCAAGCTCAGTGTCATCTTTCTCATCTCCTCCAAATCCCAAGATGCAAAAGCTTTTCTTTTTTTATAATGGAAGCTTGGTCTTGTACCCAAAGATGTCCCAGAATACCCATATAACTGATTTTGCCTATGCTCAAAATTCTCTTTTTGACAAGCTGAATTGTGCACACAGCACATGAGAGATTGTCCCGTAGCTTCTGTTCTGTCTTATACCTGCATCCAAATATCTGCAGAATAACTGCCTAGTTCAACAACTAGTTGGATTTTCTTTTATGAAAGAAAAAAATGGTAATATGAGCAGTTTGCTCCAGGGCCCCATTTTCAAGTTTTATTCCTGTCTAAGAGAAGATCTAAAGGTTTGTATCATCAGTAATTCAGGGATTACAGAAGTTTGTGGCTGGTAATCCTACAGACTACATCATGGCCTAGAAAGTCAGAGAAAACTACAATGTCCAATTTTTTTCCACCTCTATCAAATGACAGACTTGACTATTTTCTCCAGAGTTTCAAGATAAATCTGAGCCAAAATGAAATTACAGCTGATCAAGATATAATTTTCTCTTATAACTTGTTATCACTGTAAAAACGGTTCTTTCTTCCTTCGTTCCCATTCTGCCAGGCTTTGGTATTGCTCTGTACTGCCCCTGCCACCTGCAGAGTCCATTCATACACTTAAATTAATAGAATCCTAGGGTTGGAAGGGACCTTCAAAGGCCACCTAGTCCAACCTCCCTGCAGGGACAAATTCATTGCACTATTCATTGCACCATCCTTCCAGACAGGGAAGGGGTTTGAAAATAAAAAGAAAGAACCAGAGGAAAATCTTAATCTCCAGCATAAAAAACCATGATAAATCACCCCAAAACCATCTAATGCACGTTCCCATGTGGTCATTGTGAAATTTGCTCAAAAATCATAGATGGACTGCCTCAACTATCTGCCTGGGGGTCTGAGATACCACTACAAAGCAAGGAAGTAAAGGCACAGGGAGTGTATGCTGGTGTGGGACACACAATACACATGCCTGAGTTATCACAGCAGAGCATCTTTTTGTACACGTAGTGAGATGGGCCTGATGTTTCAAGCATGCTGTGAGTGACATCCTGACACTTCTCATTCATAGAACGCACTGAAGTGTTAGATGTTTCTCCCACATCAGAAAAAATGCTTTTATTAAATTACTTGAAATAAAACTTTAAGAGGTCAGGTGATACAGAACAAAATAAAAAAGGTTGGTGAAGAGCCCTCACCTGCCAGTTTCTTTCAGTTTGCTCTGTCTGAGCCTGCACTGGCTCCTGCTCTCCAGCTGCTTCTGGCCCCCTTGATGTTGCAGTCATCCTGCATGCATACCCTCACCCCATGCTGCAGGCTAGGGGTTCCTCCTTGATTTCAAGGACTCATTCATCTCCCTCACCCGCATCCACAGGATCTCAGAGAACTTCCAACGAAGAACCAAACGATAAATACCAGGTACTTGTCTCATGACAAGAGCAATCAGTTCTCGCTCTCTTTAAGGATTTTCCTTGGAATTTTAAACCAAAGAAATATTTCATCTTACTCAGTGTTTCCACTGGAAGTTTCAATAGGTTTAAGCAGATTCAGGCAGCAGTACAACCCATAGCAAGCTGCTTCACTGTGTTTGTAACAGTCCCAAACAGGCTTGCATGAGGTTCACAAAAAACAGATCTCTCAGGCTTGCTGATACCTCAAGCTAAAAAAATAAAATTCTTTCTCTTCCCTCCCACCACTCTACAATTCATTCAATATTCTTGGATCCCATATTGCTCTGCAAGTGCTAGTAAGATTATCTTTGTCTGAAAACAGATCTGCTCAGCACGTCTTTCAGGTCTGCTGCTTTTTTTTTTTTTTTCCTGAAATGGTGAAAGGTAGATTGATACTGGTACTTTGGTCAGTCCCTAGACTCCCATTTGGGTCTTCACAGATTTTATGAAGGACATGAACTGCATGGCTGACAGACTTTTATGACTTCATCTATAATATTTACCATGTACCTTTCCCAGCTTGAGCTTGTTTACTGCAGTGTCAGCTTTTGCCAGAAAAGGTGAAGGCTGTTTTATGCCTAGGCAGATGATTGCCTAGCACTTTGTGCTGTCAGTAATATCCCTGGATTTGCTAAACAGCTTCCTGAAATACATTTTCCAGGGATTACTGATGACTTCTCATGGTCTTCACATTTTGCCATCTGCTGCCCCCATACCACTGTCACAAGGCAAGGGTCTTTTTGGTGAGATGGAGCAGAAAGTCCTTTCTTTGCATTCAGTGACTCCTTTGTTTCTGTCTGCCTCCAAAACTATCTCTCACATTCTAGAGCCTTTTAGAGGGTGTCATGCAGAAAATAGCTCCTGTGTCTAAAATGGATGATACCCAAATTGCAGTGTCATGACCAGGACAATCGGAGGAAGAAAAAAAATAAAGTCTGGAAAAAAAAATATGAAGGAAAACCAGAAAACCTCTCACCATAAAGTCTATCAGAACAATACTGGTTTTCCAATAGAGAGACCCCATCTGAATGTCTTGACTGAGCTGTTTTTTCAGAAAAAACTATTCTTCAGTGCTATGGAGAAATGGGCTGCATATCTCAAAGAAATTCCTCAAATGACCTCAAATTCTTTTGAAATTAAATCCTACTTCCAGTTCTTAAGTAGTGTATTAAGCAAAAATGTACTTAAATTTGCTAATTGTGTCATACAGTGTTGAAACTGCTTGAGAAAATACTGGAGATTTTCAATTTGCAACCCTAATGCCATTTGAAATGCCACTTGAGCCTTTCCCACTTCCCTCAATAACATCAAGTTAAAGAAATTGACCCCACAGATAGCAAAATGGAATTTAAGGGGCTTATTTACTACATGGGAAAACCTAAATGATCACATTTTGCATATAGCAATGCGATTTTGTGCCAGGATGCTTTTTGCCTCCTTTTCCAGGTTTTTCATAATTTTCCCAAATTAAATGGAATATTACTGTATAAACTAGAGTTTGTGAACTGCAATGTACAGGATGCATTCCTCCCTGTATATTTTGAAAACTGATGCAAATTACCTTAAATTTCTAAATAGATACACAGAATCATCACAACTCCATCACTACTTCATTATTACTCCTCAAGTATCACTGAATATTTACATAATTTTGTTATATAATTCTCCCCACCTTCCAGAAACAAGCATTTCAAGATCCTTGAGCCAAGTTACCAAGAAATAGCAAATGAGTCTTTCCCCTATCATGAATGAAGAGCACGTTAACCTCCTCTGCAAAGCAGACTAATGAACAGTGAACTACTTCCTCTTCCTTAAAATGCAACCTGTTTAGTTTAAGAGACCCTTGATAGGAAACAATTTTAAGTCTTGACTAACATGGCTTTAGCCAAGGAGCTAAGACAAGGATGAAAATCAGTTCAAGAGAGCAAATCTAAAGCTTAATTCCAGAAAAGCATCTTCCCAATTGACTCATGTTCTGACACTGATGATACACCTCCTATGCTTATTTTAAGATGAGACCTGAAGAGGACAGAGTTCTACTCTTGAGCATTCCTGACAATGCTGCAGAAGCACACAGGCAGCTCCATGACCTCCCCAAGGTAGCAAAAGATGAAAGACATTACACCCTATACTGAAAAGCAATGAAAACAGCTATGAACAATTCTAGCATTGGTTGCTTACCTGTGGAGGTTATTGGAAAGACAAGGAGAAAAATGTTTTGTACTGGGAAACATGAACTGTGAGATTTATTCCCAAACTGTAAATTCCCTCATCATTCTGGAAAGGTGTTGTTTAATATGCATCACATTTCCTAGCCTGTGAAAAGGATTCTGATGTTTTTGACTATGGTTATGGCTACAATGTGCATGCAAATATATTTCAGCTCATTTATGAAATACTTAGTTACCATATAAAAGCTCAGACACTTAAACAAATAAACAAGCTTCCATAATACAGAAATTATTGTGAATACATAATGTAACCTAAAAGTAAGTTGTCTGGAAGTCTAAAATGCTGCCATTTTACAAACAACTATGTTTTCCCCTCTGTTTTTTTCTTGTGAGGAATTTCTGTAGGATCATAGAGAGTATCTTGTTTCAGTACATACATACTTGTCTTCTCATTTTAGTATTTAGCCATTTTCAGAGAAGCCATGAACAGTTAAATATTCAGGTACTTTGACTTTTCTTCAGAGCTTGACTTAACTAGAAAAAATTAAAAAGTAAAACACAAGGAGAGCCCATTGACAGAAGTACATTGTGATTATTCCAGCATACATTGCCTGGGATTATCACCTGAGGAACCAATATTTTTAGATCATGTTGCTTGCACAGTTAGGAAACATTTCTGAACAAACAAAAAATTATTTCTACTACTTTGCTCTGACATTTTAGCTAAATAAGTCCTGAAACTCATGCATAAACATTTAGCTAATTCCTGGAATAGTATGTAAAGACAGCCATCTTAAAAGCAAAATAAACAAAAAACAAAGACAAAAACCCCACCAATCAGTGTTTCCCAGGTCCAAGCCCTAAACTGACTTGCTGTATTCTACCCTGGTGCACAAATCCCTGTTAAATTCATTACTAGAGTTCAAGCAGTTTCATTCTAGCAGTAACAATTTTACACCCTGTAATGGCAAGACAGAAAATCAGGTTATACATTTGCTTTAGTTCAAGCTATGAAATATATATACACAACATGAAGTCACTTTGGATAATAACGATGCAATGACTTATCTGGATATGATTTTTAATAATTTTTTTTACAGGTCAGCTTCAGTAAGGTCAATCGCATGAGGGATAAGTTCATAATCACCTAGGTTGGAAGGAACCTTTCAATCATCAAGTTCAACCATCGGCCCAACTCTGACAAGCATGTTCCCGGACAGGGACTAGACCCCTTGCATCCTCAGATTAGGAGTGTGATGCTCTCCCAACTGAGCTATGACCAGGAATGACTAAAAGCAGTCAAAAGAAAGCCTCAAAGAAAGACTCAAAAAGTTTCCTGATTGATTACTTCAGAGATGAGATAAATTTAGAAGATTAAGAAAGGTGTGTTGAGAACACTCAAAATAGAGTGGCGCATGGAGTTGTAAACTTTCATCCTCCTCAGCTCTCCAAGCCAAGATCAGGGGAGTGAGCTGGAGCATCCACAAGCACTACATCCATGGAACCCTCAGATCTGCAGCCACAGCACTCAGCACACAATAGGTAAACCAAACCCAAAATATGTAGTTACTTAAAATCAGAGACTTCACATACTGCATGTTTCCTCTTCCTCAAAAATTTCTACATGCTGGCAAGACAAGATACTGCACTTGATGACAAGATGTTTGATTCAGTAAGATTATTCCAAATTAATGATGAGTAAAAGCAATGAGAGTATGGCTCTTCTATGAGATATGAGAAATGGAATATCTTCAAAACTGACAGAGCATAAGTTGAGGCAGGTTGCAGCCAGGCAGTCTCAACCTGGTGTGAAGAGGCCACTAACCTCTCCCTGGTGAGGGGTTGATTTTCATTTCACTGCATCCCTTGTCACACTTGTGTTTGCAAGGCAATTGCAGGGATTTCCAGGCATGTCTCCACTGAGTCACTTCCACAGCCCGCAGTATGCACTATCCTCACTACTGCCTGGATGTATTAATAATAAGAGACCTCGCTGAAAGTCAGGAGAGAATTTTAATTCAGGGAAAAAAAAATCCTTCAGGTGGCATGTGACCCACAACATTAGATAAAGTTTAAATTCTCCAAAAATATAAACAAAGTGACCTTTTCAACAATTGATCTTGCAATAAGAGCAGCAAGAATGCTAATGATGATACTTCCCTGGCATCATGCCTTGATGTTTATAATCATCATCTTCCAGCTCTTCCAAATCATTCTCAAAATGAGGCTAACAGATACTCTGGCAGGTTAATAGGACAGCTCTGCTTTCAGATGCTCCTGCCAAGCAGGTCATCTGGGGATATTAACAGGTAAGGGCAGTAATATTAAATTGTGTATTTACCAGAAACACATTAAACATCTTGCCCTTAGAAACAGGTGCTTCTTCAAAGGCCATTAATTTGTGAACTATATATGGGAACATAGAGACTGAAGTCAAAGAGGTTGTTAGGCAGTTTGTGAGCCTACCTTTTCCTGAGTTTAGTACTGAGAATTTGATTAAGAACCATGACTAATATTACAGGAATAAAACATTTCCCTTCACTATCTAAAAAAAGAAATTTTAAGGTGCAAAGGCAGCACTATTCAGCTATTACCTCATCTAATACCTCTTAAAGAACACTAGCCTGAACCTGAACCTTACTTTCAAACTAAACATTACCTCCTGTCATTCCAAGTGGAAATCATGGAAGAAATTACTCTGCTGTACAAATGCAGAGGACTACTCAGAAAAGCAGCTGCAGTAGTCCTCAGCTCAGCAGGATGGAGCACTCCACTTCTCCACCAGTTAGGAGGAGACCAAACAGAGACTACCCACATAAACAGCAGTGTCATGCCATTGTGAAAGAGCACTGCAGAATGCCAAGAAACTAAAATAACAAGTCAGATGCACAGCTTCCTCTCTCCAGAAGTCCAAAACAGCCACTAGTCACATTTGTCAGAACATCTCAAGTTTTTACTGAATCAAGTGCTTTTCACACAATTTTCATTGAATTACTGTTTCTGATAAAACAAGTTCACTCAAAAGCAAAGGAGGATGACAACAGAGCTTGATGATTGCATAGGGGATACAGGATAGTAACAGCCAGAATACATTTTGAAGATAAGATTAGATACCAAAGACATGCTATTTGAAGACCAGAAGTTACAGATTTTTTTGATGACAGGATATATCCTTCTAATGCATGCAATTGCAATATAAACAATCCATTATCTTTTTTTTTTCTTTAATGGCAACTGTCTTCCTTCATCAGCTGGCAGGTGTGTTAGATGTTAATATGACAGGAAGGCTGAGTGACAAAGAGAGACCCTTGCCAGCATTGTGACAGAAAGGCTGAGAGGAGGGAAAGCCTCCCCAGCATTGCCAAACTTTTCACATAGAGTCTGGAAAATGAGGGGAAGGAAAAAAAAGTAAAAACTAAACTGAGAGTCATAGGTGAGAAAAAATCTGGATACTAACTCAAATAAAAACCTACCTATTTTCACACCTTAGATCTCTTCAAGACAATACCACAGAACGAATTAACTGCCAAAGTGCTGCTCTACCTAAAAGCCCTCCTGCCTGATGGGAGCACCAGTGCTTGCATCCCCTTGACCATAATAGTGTAAAACACTGCAACTAGGAGCAATTTTGCATTTGAGAAACAGGCTTATTAACATCCAAATTTCTTGCAGACAATTTTTTAGAACAGCTGAAAGAAAAGCTATGTGGGAAAGACAAGTAATGATCTTATAGAATCATAGAATCATAGAATGGTTTGGGTTGGAAGGGACCTGAAAGATCATCTAGTTCCAACCCCCCTGCCACAGGCAGGGACATCCTTTACTAGGATCAGGTTGCTTGATGTCTCATCCAGCCTGGCCTTGGATTTCTTCAGGGATGGGGCCTCCACCACATCTCTGGACAACCTGTTCCAGTATCTCACCCTCTCATGGTGAACACTCAAGTCCTTCCATCTTTTCCCCCAGTTTACCTCTAGGCAGGTTCCACATACCCCAATTTTCCCCCATCTCCTGCCTTTGCCACNGGGAGGGAGGGTGATGAGCTTGTGTTATCATTTCTTGTCTTTAATTCTCTGTGAGGTTTGCTGGAGGTCAGATGAAGGTTTAGCAGGAAAGCAGGAGCCTTGAGTTTTAGCTTTGTGTTTCTGGTCAAGTTGCTGTTTGTGTGAGTTCAGCCCCGAGGATGTGGTTAAAACCTAGGGATGGGACCGCAGCACCTCCATCCTCTGGCCCTAGTTGTGCTCTGTCTCTGTGTCTCCCAGCTGAAGCACCAGGAAGAACCCAATTCTCCAGAAGTCAAAGTTGTTCAAAATCTGTTTTATCAAGCTCTTCCGCAAAGCAGAGTGAGCAGACTGGAGGGTTTGCAACAAGCTGGAGACTGCTGGAGTCTTTCTTTTTGTCTGTATGGTCTTGTGTCTCTGTGGGAGTTGTGAGAGTTCCCACATCCATTTCAATAAAGGTGGTGAGCCTGGCCCTCCACTGAGTGGAGACCATTGATATTAATCACATAAAAATCTATGAAATCCTTGGAGCACTTAGAAAAGTATTGGAAAACACTCCCGTCTGCTCAAAAGCATCTGGTCCGATGCAAGTTAACTTTCCAAAAAGTCAAGCTTATCAGATTTGCAACAGATTATTTTACTTATGTATATATTATGTACATAATTTAGTTACATGGTGTTGAAATAAGATAAGACTGGGAGTAATTAGATACTTACTTAACAGACAAAATAGGAGGATACTGCAAAGAACTCAGAATTTACACCCTCTGCTGCAGGCCCTTTAAAGGTCATCTGGATCGCCTGAAGTGCACTTGTGCCTGGTATCTAAATTAAGAGCTCAGGATAGTTTTACAAAGAAATAAATGACTAATCATCCAGTCAAATGCAGGAAAATACGTGTGTATTTACCTCAATGCTTCACAAAGCTACTCTTGACCAGAGGTTTTTGCTTTATATGGTTGTGCAAAAGCTTGCAGGGTCTCGCTACAAGCCCAGTGAGTCACTTCTCTATTCAGATAAGGGGAACAAGCGAAACTTAAAAAATTGAGTCAGCACTGCAAGGTCTCAATATTTCTCCCATCACATTTCTTTAAGAGGGGAAAAAAATGAGGTTGCTGATTTCTAGTAACATCTAGAGGATTTCTGTAAAATCTGAACTGTCACTACACTGAGAGAATCTATATTCCCATTCTGTGCCTTACATGGAATCTTAGGATCTTCTGTTAATTCAGTTGCCTCTGACCCTTAGCAGCCCTTCCTTCCTACCCCAGAAAGGCTATAAAGTCAAAAGGTATTCCTTTGATCTTGACAGCTTTGCAGTAAATAAAGCAATATTTGCCAGCTTTAGGAAGCTGAGTCCAATTCTTGCATTTGAAACAAATGTGAACCATTTTTGATTTGTCCAAGTCTGAAGAAAATCTTATTTACCCATGATATTATCTCACAAATTCACTGTATTAGGTACATGTGAACTTACCTATGATTTTACTGGGTTTCAAGAGATACCTGTAATGTTTTCATACCCAGGCTTGTTGTAGATAATAATGTCTTTATAGTTTTAGACAATTCTTTAAATAATGGAAATAACCAGGCATAGATTTCTGCTTTCTACAGTTCAGGACAAGCAAAGCACAGTAAGAATACATCTGTTGGCTTTTTTTAAGCCTGCATTTAGAGCCTGACATTCCTCTTTACAACTTTTCTTTGTCATATCATTCCAAGAGATGCAGAAAAGCAGCACAGGCTCCTCTTTTATAATATAAAGAGTGCAAGTGTACTAAGCAAATGATGAACCACAAATCCTTGTGTCAAAGTCAGGCTGAGGAATCTTGAGAGATAAAATGATTCCCCTGTGTGAAATTTGCAGGAAGAAAGGCATGCCAAAATTCTCTTGAAAAAATCTTTTAAGATCAAATATTTGCATATGAGTGTATAACCCTCCAGCCAGCAAAAACAAGTTTATACTCTGTACATTGTCACTGGCAGCCAATTCCTCTTTACTCAAAGGACATGAAAAAGCCTGTATTTACAGTACTCTCTGGCAAAAGATGCCCTCACACAGAATGCAGGGAATAGACATCACCTGTGTATAGGACAACCTACATGAGCCAATAACTGGAAAGATCTGGCATAAAACCTCTACATTTTATGAAGTGGTTTAGCTTTGCAAGAAAGGGAACAAACTGTGCACAGATGTAGCCTAGGAAGAGGTTTGTGGGCCAGACTACTCTCTCTTCCTGTTTGCAAAAGAAGCTCCATATGTTCAACTCATTGTCCTTAAACTAAAAATACTGAGAGCTATGAAACAGATGGGGAAGAATGTTTACAAGACATTCCCCAAAATAACATATTAGCATCCATAGAATATACTGGAATATAGACTAGAGGAAGGCCATCAGCAAGACTGGGAAAAGCAGGTGGCAGAAATCAGCATTTGACAGCTGGTGTTGAAATCTGACAAGTGGGAGTCCTAGTCTCTTTTTGGTATTGGGCTTTCTCTATATACATTTGAGAAAAAACTACAACATCCTCTCTGATCCTTTTTAAAGGAGATTAATAGCATTGTCTGAGGAATGTGAAGAGATTTGAGCCAAGATAGAACTAAAACCTAAAACAAGAGATCTTGGCGAAGTTGTGATTGATGCAAAATGGTACTTCTTTATTTACTGAACTCTACACAGCATCATTTCTCAACAGAATTGAGCATAAATCAGTTTTTTTTTTTTTTTAAGGCCCATTAAAAAGGGGAGAGAAAGACAGGAAATACCTTTCTCCAGCATTTACCATTTTCAAATTTACAGAGTGGTATATCGGATAATTTTTTTGGATCATGGTTCAGCTGTTACATCTTTGAGGCCAACACAGTTGCAAAACTGTAAGAGATATTTTCTCAATCTGCAAATTATCACCACAACAGACTCACTAGGACCCTCTTGGATCATCTCTATCATCTGAGGAAACTCTGGTGAGATTTCTGCTTATTTGCTTCTGGAGTCCATCTGTAGAACTCCAAAACAACAGCCAACTTTAGTGTGGCTTATGCTCCCTCCATGAATCCCTCGTTTCTAATTTATTGTGAAAGATATCATTCCAAATAAAATCTGGTTCTATTTTATCATGCAAGAAGAAAGAAGTCTGTAATGATCTGCCTAATGATAGAAACTCATGAGAAAATCATATTACAACAGTGAAGTGCCTGTTTGTTTTAATCGTCTATTACTCTCTAGGGACTAATTTTCATTGTATTGCGTAGAATTCATGTTTTCCCTGTGAAGGTTTCATGTCCACTGCCCCCATATTATTATTTAATAGATTTTTTTAAGTACTTTTTTTCCCATGGTACTGTGCAGCAGTGCTGAAAACAGCAGGTGAAAGGAGAAAGACATCTTTTACACTAAAATATCAAGGGAATGAAATCCCAAGCAGCAGCATACATTATCTGCAGATAAGATGCTTTTCAGCCTTGGCTTACACAGTTAGTGGAAGCAGTTATTTGTACCGCAGTCTCAAACAATCAAAGCAAGGGAAAAGGATTAGATGTCAAAAAAGTGCATCCCTCTGATCAGGATCAAAATCAAGACTGAACTTTCAATACAATGTCCTAGTACATTTTGAAGGACAACACACAAGCAGATTAGTTTAGAAAGAGACTGCATGCACTGTGACGGGCACTGAGCAGACAAGCTCCAGTCCAAAAAACTGTTGTTTCTAGCGCTGTCTCCATTGAGTACAAAGATAGAATCACTCACAGACTAAAAACCTAGGAGCCACTGTAAAGTGTCCACCAATTGAAGTGACAAACCTGATCCACAACTAGAATTTCCTTATGAAGTTATCCTATTTATTCTGGAATGGTTTTGTTCTATATTAATTCCACAATGCCATTTGCCTTGACTCAAGAACTTAATTTAGGCTAGGCTGGCTGTATTGTAGATGAGGAAGACAGATGGAGATCATTAAGCTTTTTTTGCTTTAGAGGTAACTCTATATTTCTATTTTTAGGAAAACTTCATATCTTGAAACTTTATTGCCTTTACATGCACAGAAACGCTAATTTTTTTTAAGCTTTTGGATGGCATGGAAAAATTGTCCATTATGTGTGATTCAAGTAGGGCACAAAGTTAATTTCTTTGGCCAGAAAGAAAACTGATAAATCAGAAAATAGGATTCTTTAGTAGTTAATTTTTCCACTTCATGATTCATTAACCAAAAAATTACACTTTCCTATATCATATAAAACCATTATAGCCTACACATAAAAATAGGAAAATTACCGTGCTGATAATGACTGTCAGTTATTTTGATGAAGCTGTAATGTCCTACTTTCATACATTTCTACAAGCACACAACTGTATACTTGGTGTTCCTTCTGAATTCTGAGCATTAATGGTCTCCAAATTCAAAGCACTCCCACAAGTTTGCTCTTTTGCTGCATCGCTGCATTGCTTGGGCTGAAGTAGGACAGGCTGGGACTGCACTGGTGAAACAATGGGCAAAGGCAGGCATTGACACGAGTTAATTAAAGGATATTGAAAATAGTTAAACTGATAACAACCTGAAGATGGGTGACTGACTTTTACTTCTTACTGTAATTTCTCTGTTCTTAATTTAAATTTCATGAACTAAGGATGTGGGGGGAAAAAAAAATCCATTTAGAATTTTTTCAAAATGGAATGTTTTTAGACTTGTTCATAGTTATGCTGGAAACCGTGGATTTTACAAGGATTTGCCTAATCTCACCTGGCTTGGTTAGGTGCCTGTCTCAATTCCTTGTCCGTTTTGTTGATTATACCCTCCTATGACCACCATACCTGAACTGCCACATACCCTTTTTCACACAGCAGCTTTCTTCCTTTAGGCTTCCCTAGTTTCTTCCTAGACATGAAAGCCAGGGTGTGTGGTGGAGTACCTCAAAGGAGGGAACCCCCAATGAGCCCTAGAGAGGTACTGATGCTGTGGCCACATGAGAGAAAAGCTGACCGCTCTTTCATGAACTTCCCTGAGGTTCATCTAAACTTTCCAGCCTGGAGTTACGGAATGGGGGCCTGGAGAAACAAAAGGTGGTGTTGGGACTCTCAGATCCCTAAAAGTGGAAAATACTGATTTGAAGGAAAATCATAAATCATAAAAGAAAAAAAGGTCTAATTTGAAATTTCTAACTGAAATAGATGCCTGACTGCAAAAAAGAGAAAACATCAAACACTATATTAAAGTCTCTATAGTTTGCTGCTGACTTATGATGGGAATTGAGATTTTATGCTGATATTTGGAGAGAGAAAACATCTTTTGGGGAAATCTAGCCAAGATTTCATGGAGCTTTACCACAAACTTGAAACTTTTCTTTATAGGTAATTTCTTGCATACAGTATAAAATAGGTATCAAATTAAATATACATTGTACATCTGAATATCTCAAAACCATCCATAGACTTTAGTTACACACATTTTATTGCACTTATAAGGCAAGTTGGACATTCAAGTCTGCTAGATCAGAGTTCAAATATTTCAATGCTCCTATGTTCAAATCCCTTAGTAGCTGGACCACTTAAAATTTATTCAGACTTAAAATACTATTTGTTGAGTTCTAACTTCTATTGTACACAAAACTGGAGAATACTCAAAGAAAACAAGAGTATGGGATATAAACAGGCAAAAAAAAACAACTGCTGTGCACAATACCCAGAGCTTTAAAGAGTAATATGACTGAAATTCACAGTATGTGAATGTATATGCACATATTACATACAAATCTAAATAATATACAGAATAGATATATACTGTATATATACTTGCATGCAAATACATTAATATGTACATATTTAGTTTGAATATTTACACACAATACATAGAATCATAGAATAGTTTGGGTTGGAAGGGACCTGCCTTTCTGTAGGACCCCCTCAGGTACTGATAAGTTACTATGAGGTCCCCTCTGAGCCTTCTCTTCTCCAGGCTGAACAACCCCAACTCCTTCAGCCTGTCCTCATAGGGCAGTTGCTCCAACCCTTTGATCATCTTTGTGGCCCTTCTCTGGACCCTCTCCAACAGCTCAATGTCCTTCCTGTGTTGAGGGCTCCAGAACTGGATGCAATATTCCAGGTGGGGTCTCACCACTGCCGAGTAGAGGGCACCTCTCTTGACCTGCTGGTCACACTCCTCTTGATGCAACCCAGGATTTGGTTGGCCTTCTTGGCTGCGAGTGCACACTGTTGGCTCATGTTGAGTTTGTCATCAACTGACACTCCCAAGTCTTTCTCTTCAGAGCTGCACTCAAGCC
>VZTY01012561.1:11317-109810 GCA_013400935.1 Turnix velox | reverse complement strand
CTCCCCTCTTTCAACTTACATCCGTTATTCCTCGTCCTTCCATACATATCCTATTAAAAAGTCCTACTCCAGCCTTTCTGTAGCCCCCTTCAGGTATTGAGAAGCTACTCTGAGGTCCCCCCTGAGCCTTCTCTTCTCCAGGCTGAACAACCCCAACTCCTTCAGCCTGTCCTGAGAAGGCAGTTGCTCCAGCCCTCTCAGCATTGTTGTGGCCTCCTCTGGACCTGCTCCAAGAGCTCAATGTCCTTCTTATGTTGAGGACTCCACAACTGGACACACAGCTCCAGGTGGACCCTTACCAGAGCCCAGTAGAGGGGGAAAATCACTTCTCTTGCCCTGCTGTACAATGTGTGCTTACAAGGAATTTCAGGGAACATCTCCTTCCTGCAAGCATTTATGGTAAAACAGCATCTGCCATTCAGGGCTTTTACTGTGCTGAATGTAGCTCATGAGCTTGAGCAGAGTAAGAGCCAGGCTGTTATGGGGATAGTGCTGGAATCAGATGATGTTCGAGAAGCCTCTTGGCAAAACTCTTTGATCACGTTGCTCTAAACTCAGGGGTTAGATGAGATTTTTGCTGTGCTGTAGAGTAAGGTTGTCTGGGTCCTGAATGCTGCAGTGGGGTGAACACATATGAAGGCTCTTCTACTTGATTTCAAACCTGCAGAGAAGCAGCTTGTTATCAGCACAGTGCTCAGTGACAAAAGCAGAAATGGGAGTTCTTCAAGCTGTGTTCCACCTTGTGAATTTTCCTTAGGTACCAGCTGATTTTTATCCCTACATTTCTTCTGCAAACAAATTCTGCAGTTCTCTCTACAGACTACCCTGCAGAGTTTGGAGAGAAATTTTTATTTTCCCTTTTTCCTCTCACATTTCATGCATGTGACATCTCATTTGCTTTACAGTTTTTCCAATCGTATTGGATAGTATCTAAATGAAATCCCACTCACCTCCTTTGAAGTCTAATAAGAGATGAGTCCGTTGAGACAACACGTTGTGGATTTTGTTCTTTTGTTGCTGTCACTGCATCTTCCCAAAAGAAAACTGAATTTACCTACTTCTGAATCTTATTTCCAGTGAGAGACACTGGCAAGGTACAACTGTGTATTAAAGAAAGGACAATACAGCCAGCCATAGCAATCCCCCTGCACAGAGCAGCTTTGTATGTGTTGTATGATTTGGGTTTCTTAAAGTCTCCATTAGGGATGCCATCCAGAGAGACCTTGTCAGGCTTGAGAGGTGGGCCCATGCCAACCTCATGAAGTTCAACAAGGCCAAGTGCAAGGTCCTGCACCTGGGCTGGGGCAACCCCAAGCACAGCCACAGGCTGGGTGGAGAGTGGCTTGAGTGCAGCTCTGAAGAGAAGGATTTGGATGACAAACTCAACATGAGCCAGCAGTGTGTGCTTGCAACCCAGAAGCCAGAAAAATCATGGGTTGAATCAAGAGAAGTGTGACCAGCAGGTCAAGAGAGGCTCAGGTGATAATGGGATATCTGTGTCTGCAGAATTAACCCTATCCCTGCCAGAACCAGGACGGTGTGATGGGACAATATATTTTTGGAGCATTTATGCAGTGATAGATAAAGAAGTGGGAATCTGGGAAGGAGATACTCTCCTCAGTGTGACAGTGCTGGAAATTAGAAATCAAGTAATGAGATTTTTCTGTCTGGATCAGCCTCTGATTTCACTATACTCAGGACATAATTTTACATCTCTGCTTCCATTTCCTTGGCTGTCAAATGTACATAATGATAGCTATCTCCTCTGAGTGCTCGTACTTCATTAGAGCAATAAAACATTTTGGAGAAAAGAGTCACAAATGTGTGATTGATGAGTCTGGCAAGGTCAGGCTGAATGTCTGTAAAGAGCTGAAGAAATTGCAGAGTGAGGGAGAGGTTTCTGGAGCAGATGCCAGTACTTGGCACTCTGCTGGTGTGTGCCAAAGAAGGTGAAGCAGATCTTTCCAGCCCTGCTTAACAGGGGGCAGTTAAAAGAAGAAGTATTTTTGTTTCTCACCAGCCAAGTATCACCTCACATAAGGCATTTAGTGCACTTGTCTGTTGGTTTTTCTCAGAAGAAGGTTTTGCTTGATCAGTTCTTCTGCATGGATGTTCTATTAAGGTGCTCTGCATGGGTTTTTTGTGATGTACAACTTGTTGTGGCATCATTTTGTGCTTGAACACAATAAAATAAAATGAGTCAAGATAAGATCCTAAGATAAGTAGATGAGCGATCTTTATAAGAGTCTCCTAAATTTGATAACCATCAGTTCTAGACAATATACCCACTGGTGCTAAAAAAAGAAGAAGAAATCAATATTTCAGAAGCTTTTACAGAAAATTTATAGCACACTTTATTCAGGAGCAATCCATGAAGACTAAAGCATAGCTAGTGCTGTGCACTTGCTTAGGAAAAGGCTTGTTGAATTCACAATCTGTTTCAGGGAATTTAATTTGGAATATGGAAATAGGCTTTTAATTCTTTTTGTTTGTTTGTTTATTAGTGTACACTCAGGAGAAAGGGGTGTAACAAATTATCAAACTTCTTTGAGTTATGTGGTTGGATAGACAGTGTCAGAGAAGTAACGTTACTGTCAATGTTACTAAGCAAACCTGATCCAAGTTAATGTTTTATGGGATAAGTGGGTTAGTGTGGACTGGTTTTCTAATAGGAATTTTCTCCCCCCAACCCTTAAGATAGGCTTTCACTGAATTTAAGTACTTTACAATTAAAAAGTTGTAGCATAAACAGATACTAACACGATGAGAGGGCTGGAGCATCTCCCTTCTGAGGACAGGCTGAAGGAGTTGATGTTATTCAGCCTGGAGAAGGCTCAGGGGGGGACCTCAGAATAGCTTCCAGTACCTGAAGGGGGCTATAGAAAGGCTGGGGTAGGACTTTTTAATAGGATTTGTGATGGCAGGACTAGGAGTCATGCATGTAAATTGGAAGAGGGGAGATTCAGGCTGGAGAAAAGAAAGAAATTCTTTCCTGTGAGACACTGGAAGAGGTTGCCCAGAGAGGTTGTGGATGTCCCCTCTATCCCTGGAGGTGTTTAAGGCCAGGCTGGATGAGGCACTGAGCAACCTGGTGTGGTGGGAGGTGTCTCTGTCCATGGCAGGGGGGTTGGAACTAGGTGATCTTTAAGGTCCCTTCCAATCCAAATCATTCTCTGATTCTGTGTTGGTATTCTTTCAACAAGCAAAGAAGCTGTTTTCTGTGTCACAGGATGTGCCCTTGCACCCCAATGCTTACACCTTTTGGGATTTGATCCCTATTTCAGAAAGAGTTGTCAGGCTGCTCACTTGATGGAGCATGAACCTGGCACATCCCTTATCCCAGGCCACAGCCACAGAGTTTGTGGGCAGCTCCTGTGGTGGTCAGAGAGGGACCTTACCCTCCTGCAGCTACAGAGAGCTCACACATTGTCCTCCTCACTGCTATGGACTGAAATCTAGGAAAATAAAGAACATACAGGGAAGAACAGTTGGTGGGAGAAGTTACAAGGGAAGAGTTAAAAGCTTGACAAAATGTGTCAAGAATCAGAAAAACCTTTTGTTGAACCATCTTCTAGGTCATGCCTGTGTTGCACTTTTTTGCCACACTGTGTCACAGGCTTTATTTTCTGCTGATTGGATATATAGAGCACAGGAATCTACAATAGGACAGGAGGGGAGCTTTAAGGGTGTCCTCATGTCACCCCAGCCTGGGAGCCTTGATCATCTTTTCTGGATATGCCTCCAGTGAGCATAATGGAGGGAGGGACATAATGGAGGCTCAGACTTTAGATGTGTGATTGATTTAAAATACTACCCTGGAAGTATTTCTTATTCTTAAATATTAAGTAACCTCATCATATTCAAGTTGCAGCCAAGACAAAACAGGCTGGGTTTGCATCATTAAGGCTTCTTGCAATGTCTAAAAACTTCTCAAATTTAGTCATTTTGTTGTGTTTTGCACTGTTAGGAGTGCACAAAGAGTAATTCTCTTGTACCTTTGTCCAAGGTGATATATGTTTTTACTCTTTGCTTTCTTTAGGAGGGGTGGTTTAAGAGTTCATCAGTGATTGTGGGCATTAATACTGCTTTATTACTGCTCCCTGACACCATGCTTTGGTGTGGGTTTCACTTTTTCTGCCTGCACCTCTCAGAAGTCCCTTCCTATATCACAGAAGAGGGTGTAAAGGGAAAACCATCACTAAAATGCTGAACTCCTATCTCTGCTCAGTGGCAGCAATGTTTTGTCCTGAGGCAAGATGACAGTGACATGTCCTAACACCAGGAGTCAGTCAGCTAGATCAGTATCAGCCAGAAGAACAGATATACAGATTCAGGAAAATCATGGTACCACATGTTTGGGATCTCTCTGGCTGCCTGACAACACTCAGCAGTGTCAGTTTCTTGGTGTATGGTGGGGACATGCAAAGGTCTCCAGAGAAAGATGGGATAGCTCATATAGCGTTTGGTTCCTGATTAAGAAATGAAAGTAAAGCTTTGTTTAAAAATCATGGGTGTTCTTGGTGTACCTTGTTTTAAGTTGAAGCTGTGGTTTGCCAGAAGTCAAGCAGCTTGTGGCCTGACCATAGAGCATGGCAGTTTACCCAGTCTGTTTGGGATTTCTGTGGGTCACCTCGCTGCTTCCCTGCTGTCACTGGCACTGAGTGTCACAGCAGCTCCAGTTTGGCCTCGGAGGGGTCTGGTGCCAAGGGCATTGGTCACAATCTATGATTTAGGTATTAATACTCTTTTAGCAATATAAACCCATTGCTCTTATCCCCCTCCATTCCCTCTGCATGCATGCTGCTTTCTTCTAATCTCACTTTTAGCAGTTTCCTTGCCATGTTTTTTTTTTGTTGAATCACACCTATCCAAGCATATTTTTGTCTTCCCTCTTCTCTCCTGTTCATGCATTCTTTCCTTCTTGTTAGTCTCATTAAAATGTCTCTACTTCACTCTTGTTCTCCTTTAAATATTTGACTAGTTAAGAGCAGTGGGCACAGAAAGATTTCTATCAATGTGAAGTGTACTGCTAACTGTTGGACATGGTTTGCTGAGTAGGGAAGGGGGGGGGAGTGATGGGGAGTGACTTTATTCCAGCAGCAGCTTTCCAGCACTTCCTTAGCTTCCTGTTTGCAAGGAGAGCTTTCAGGCAGTCTTTCCTGTGCTTTTTAAATCTTTCAATGCTTGTTTTCCAAATATGTTCTCCAGGTGCCAACAAAGAAGCTGAAGAAATATGAGAAAGAGTACCAAACAATGCGAGAGAGTCAGCTGCAGCAGGAAGATCCCATGGACAGATACAAGGTAGGGGAGATGCTCTGTGGGGACCTGTTTCATTGCTAAAGCCCACAGAGGTCCACGTCCCACGTTCACCTCTTGGGGGTAAACTAGTTCATATCTTAGGGAATTTGAAATGTCAGATGAAACTCATTCCTTTTGTTGAGCACTTGGACTTTGTGTGCTTTTTCCAGGAATATTTCAGTCACAATTTGTAACTCTCAAGGCATCTGCAAGTAGCCACGTGTAATATTTTTCTTCTTTCAGTTTATATGTTTGTAGGTAACTCTCCTGCTGTTGCACTTTTACGGGAGATCTTCATGAGCCGCAGAAACAAAGGGTGATTCTCAGCTACAGACAGAGAGGAGAAAACACACATTGTTCTAGCCTGAGCTGTGTGCAGTGCCATCCACAGAGACTTTGGGAAGATGGACTCTTCCTTGATTGATTCCATCCTTGCTATTAACCTCTGTTAGTCATTTTTGGTTAATGTAATCTCTAGTACAGTGGGACCTGGAGCTCTCCTGGGGTCCTGAGGTACTACTGCAATAGAATTAATAATAGAATTCATAGTTAGAGATATCCTGCTTTAAAGAGCAGAGAAATAAAAGTTCAGTTGTTAGTATGATAGCTTGATAGTTCACAAAAAAAAAAAGTACTGTCATTTGGGATCAGCATTGCTTATCTTTCCAATGTATTTGCTTTCACTGTCACTGCTACATTCTTTTGCCTTTGATTTTTGTGTGGTGGAGGCTCTGCCTCTAGGCATATACTTCACTCAGTACTCAGGCTTCAATTATTGCTTACCCTGTTTGAAAAATTCAGTTTTCTTTAGGTAAAGCTGTCAGGAGTGAAGCACTTTTCTCACCATTGCCCAGGTTAGCTGGGAACTGACATTGTTTCTACATCCCTGTACTGTTCTGCTGTTCTCCATCGTGCCTTAATATGTTAAGTGACATTGCACTTGATCTGGAGCCTGCCAAGAATGTGAAGTAGTATATAATGATAGAGGTGCAACAGTTTCACGTGGTCTATGGACACAAAGGGAACATGCCATGTCAGAAAACCACAGAGTGAAAATCTGTAATAAAAGATAATTCTTAAATGTGACATAATTCATAAATGTGACAAGATAGAGTTACAGGTTGAGTGGGTGGGGTTTTTTTTTAAGTATTTACCTGTAACAAATTATGCTTTGAATGTAGTTCTTTTGATGTCAGAGGGTGTAGACTGTATTGTTCATGAGAAGTGGGATTGCTGTCACAGCCATGAGACAATGGTGATTATGATCTATTTAGAAAAAAACCACAACTTGCTGCTGAGTATTTTTCCAGTAGTTCAGCACTGTGAATGCTTAGAGAGCAAGTAAGGCTTCATTAAATCTCTGTGGATGCATATTAACTAGGCAGTCTTGGGCATTAGACAGCAAAGAACATTATCCCCAAGCTGCACAGAAGGATATAGAAAGTGCCCCTTTGGCCACTGCTGACTGTCACAGTCAAGGCAGCAGCCTGAGACTCTGGTGTGCACTTTTGAGACTTGTTGTGTGATTTTTCTTGTTAAGCTGCATTGGATCTAATCCTCTTGGCCATGTGTGATTCCAGACAGCCCCTGTGACTGGTTAGTTGCACATTAAGTTCAAAGTCCAGATGCATTCTTCAGCTGATGGGTGTGATGGAGAAATGCTTGTAAGTTCTTTCTGTTCCTTGGTGTTTGATTATATTAATGTGTCTAACTGAGGTTGGTAGGATTCAACATTTCAAGAGTTTTTTTCATGGAGAAGCAAGCAACACAAGCTGTGTGGATCCTTACAGGCAGAAAGTGGAGAGTCAGCCTTGCCTGTCCTTTGAGTGATGGCCCTGCAGCCTGGGTGTTTAGAAATGCTTTTCAATTTGGCAGCATCATGCCCAGATTTTTCCCAGCCAGGCTTAGTTCAAGAAAGGACTGAGACTACACTGATGAGTATTGCCCCTGAGTGCAGTGTTGCTGCTCACACCCTCTGTGGACTGTGCCTTGAAGGCTAACATTGCCATTTTTACAGTTTCTTTTCCCAGAACAAATAAGTTTTGGGGTTACCCCCCAGGGCGGGGATGTTTCTTGGATGGGATTACTAGCGTGGAGATCCCTGCAGCATATTCCTCTTATGGGTCAAGAAGGAACCAGGCTTTTTGTCTGTTGGTAGTCTTTCAGCTTTCCTTGTTTACAGTGTTGTGATTTTTATTGACAAAAGAGATTTGTTAGGATCACAGAGACAATGGTGTTGCAGTGATGAAGGATGTCTTGAGCAAGACACCTCCCTGTAACAGTGGACATCTCTCTGGTGGTCAGCTGAAACAGCTTGATGGGAGTGTTGAGGTGGGAGCAGCCTGGACCATGACTGGGTCTGGGTCTGACTTTCACCATGAGTGTCCAGAGGAGACCAGGAATGACCAAAGGCAGCAGCTGCCCTTTGCTGAGAGGCTGCATTGAGGTGCTGCAGAGCCTGCTGCAGCTGTTCTTGCCCAGCTCCTGTTTTACATGTTGGTTGCAACAGGACTTAGCAAAAGAGCAGTATTAAAAAGTGCCATTGTTTTCAGTGTTTTTTCCTCTGTGTTTACAAGTATTTAGGAAACATGTCTTTTTATGGATGCCCTTTCATTTCATTTTCCATTGCTTATAATAAATTGTCATTTGCATTTTTGTTAGATGGACTTTCAAAAGCTGCAAAAGTTGTTCTAAATTGCTGTTTGTCAACAAATTTCATGACTTCCAGTTAAAATAAATTAGAAATTGCCTATAGAAGCCAGGAATAAAAGTGAATTTGTTGTGCAGAAAAAATAGTAGTATAGTTGAGATCAGCATTTTTCTATGAATTCTGGTTTGGTTTTTTCTGTGTTTGGGAACTTCCCATGTAACAGGGTTTTGGTCGATTCAATGATGAGAAACTGCCAGGGTTGAACTTGGGACTTTCTGATTTAAAATGAAGAGGATGTAACCATAAAAGAAGGGCTGGAGTTTTTGCAGGCAAACCCTGCTTGTGCACAGAGAGCAGAAACACTTTTTTTTCTCTGTGGACCTTGTTGTGTAATGGAGAAGTTGTCTGTCTCAATAAATGTGGAATTTGGACAACCTTTTGGGTGTTTGAAGTGAAAGCAAAAATTAATACACTGATTATTTTCATTCAGGGTCATGGTAACCAAGTGGTAACTGTTGTAAGGAAAAGACTAAGCCAACTGATGTGGAGTTGTGTGTTTGTGGCTATAAGGAAAAGCATTCTGGGGCACTTGTGGGCAGGCTTCTTCTGAGCCAATACACAGAAAACATAAGTGACCCCAGGAGTCGCTGGGCTGCTTCCTTTAAGAGGTTTTCCTGGACATTTGGCAGCATAAGGTTCACAGGGTTTTCCTTCACAGCTCCTCCACGATCCAGAGCTCCATCCAAGGGGCTTTCAAAGACTTCACTTTGTTCAGATTCAGAAAAGTGCATTTTAATAATAATTTTTATTCTGCCACTGAGGATCTGTTCATGCTCTGATCACCAAAGCTCTGATGTTTGGTGTTTGCTCATCAGAAATTACAACAGTGAACTGCTTAATGGAGTTGGTGACTTGTTACTGGAGCAGCACAGAGAGGATGTCTCAGAGCCACTCGTCTCCTCGGGGCTGGCTGGGAGGGAGCAAGGGTGGCGTTTGGTGGAGTTCAGCCTTTCCAGCTTCCTCAGCTGGGGCTTCTCTGCCACTTTCAAATTTGCCTTCTTTCTGCCCAGTGTGTGATGGAAGCTGGAGCATTTCCTCTTGAAAACTCACTAAAAGAACTAAACTCTCTGAACTAAAAACTCACTGAAGAATCAGCAGCGCAGGGTTTTTGGTTTTGGTTTTGGTTTCTTTTGGCTGTCTTTGTTGGCATTAAAAATATTTCATATCCTGTTTTCACTGTCTTTACACCCATGGTTGAAAGCAGTATTTGGTGTGTGACTTTGCAGGAGGTAAGTCTGTTTGTGTTTGTATGTATCAGCTGTGTTTGTCCCTTTTGGAAATGCTGTATCCTCCTTTTAAAAGCTAACCAGAGTTCAACAGCTGCCTTTTGGAACATGAACGAGGAATTTCGGGAGGTGGAATCTTTATCTTCTTTTCCTGACTGTAGAAACTGAGCAGTGCTGAAGAGAAGGAAATCGTTGTAGTCAGTGAGATGGTTGGTGGTGGTGTGTGGAGAAAAGGCAGGAAGCTGTTCACAGCAAGGACAAGTAGCAGGTGTGAGGAGTTGGCTCCTGCCAGGTTACTCACTGCTGTCTGATGTGAGTCCTGTGGTGAGGAGGCAGCTCCAGCTGCTGACTCTGTGCCATGGCCAGGGCTATTTTATAAAACCTTGTCAATATTTCTGAGCCACTGGAAGCAGTTTGCTACATGTGAAAAGAGCCATTTGCTATTTTTATCTTCACTGTGTAATATTTAGACTCGAGCAGATTCAGAGTTCTCTCCTGAGGAAGGAGGCAGTTTTTCACTGCTAGATCTGGGGGGAGGAGCTGGAAAAGACAAACCATCTAATGGCCAGTACTGCTCTGTCTGGAGGAGGAGAAGCAGGAAAGGTGCCCCTTTGAGAGACTTTCAGCTGGAAATCAGAAGTATGATGAAGGAGATAGAAACATCTCTTAGCTCTTGACTGGATGCCCAAGGTAAGAGACCTTTCCCTTGCTGAGAAGGTGTGATGTTTAAGAGGAGGATAGCGCATTTCCAGCACGGAGCTTGCTTACACACTGTCTGCCAGTGCCAGCAGGAGCCAGGATCTTCACCTCGTGCAGCTTGCTTTGCAGACACTCAAGCTTTTGCCAAAAGCACAGCAAAAATGTTCAAGCAAAATTCTTTCTGGGTTATTACGTGGAAGTCTTGAAGAATTTGCTGGTTTCTCCCTCTCAGCAGCATCCCTCTGAGAAGGTGTTAGTGCTGCAGCACCAGCAGCAGTGCTGCTCTGATCTGCTCCCAGTTTGAAAGTGAACTGGTGTCAGTCTGACAGGTGCTGGCTGGCAGGGCTGTGTCTATAGAAATCAGCATTTGTAAGATACAGAAATAACGACACATTAGAGCCTTTAAAAATTATCATGATTATTAATAACAGGACGAAGGGAAGTGGTTTGAAACTAGAGCAGGGCAGGGTTAGATGAGACATGAGGAAGAATTTCTTCCCCATGAGAGTAAGGAAACACTGGCCCAGGCTGCCCAGAGAGGTGTGGATGTCCCCACCCCGGAGGTGTTTAAGGCCAGGCTGGATGAGGCACTGAGCAACCTGGTGGTCTGGTGGGAGGTGTCCCTGCCTATGACAGGGGGGTTGGAACTAGATGATCTTTAAGGTTCCTTCCAACCCAAACCATTCTATGATTCTGTAATTAAAGGCCACAGGTCAGTTTTACACTGTAAAGTTTATATTTTTCCTTGCTGTAAAATTTTAAGATTTCCTTATAACTAACAACACTGTGCAATTAAAAGGAAATAGATCCCCCCAAAGTTACGTGTCTTCTAGCAGTGGGCATTTTAACTATGTTAAACCAAAAGGATTATAGTTACATTTTCCATAACAAAACAAGTTATTTAGAGTACAATCTTTTGGAAAGGAAACAGACTAAGTTTCCTATGCAGGGCAGGGCAGAGTCTACTTGCACAATGGGGTCAGGTTAAGGAGAAACTACTTGCAGAGGTTCTGCTTCCTGCTTTTTTTTAAGTATCTACACAGAGAGACAATTCTCTTTGAGCTATCATTGTCCTTTTTTGTTGAAGACAAGTGTGCAAAAATTTCTTGTGACAGAAATGAAAACTGCAGTTTCACAGTGATGAGTTTGGTAAGAAAATGTACCTGAGAGTGGCTGGTGAGCAGGAGGAAATGAGCCCAGGGGGATGAGGTGCTTATGCAAAGAAGCGCATTTTGTAGGCAGGCCTTCACTGAACCATTCTTGGCATGTTTTGATGTCTTATGTTCTGATATTTAGTCACTGACCTTTGAAGTGAGCACAGGTTCTTCTTTCTTCCACCTACCAGTTCCCTGCAAACTTGTTTTTTCCTCTCGCGTTTCCATAGCTGACAGATTGCCATTGCTGTCCCTTGTGGTATGAAAGGTACATGGCAGTGTATGATTGGCAGCCAGCTTGGGGTTTTTTTCTCTTAAAATCTGTTAGAAAAGGTTGCCTCACTCTGTCCTGCCCGGCTGGGTTAAGGAGTAGGACTTTCTAATAGGATATGTGATAGCAGGACTAGGAGTAATGGATGTGAATTAGAAGAGGGGAGATTCAACCTGGAGATAAGAAAGGAATTCTTTACAGTGAGGGTGATGAGACACTGGAAGAGGTTGCCCAGAGAGGTTGTGGGTGCCCCCTCAGTCCCTGGAGGTGTTTACGGCCATGTTGTACGTGGCTCTGAGCAACCTGGTCTAGTGGGAGGTGTCCCTGCCTATGGCAGGGGGGTTGGAATTAGATGGTCTTTAAGGTCCTTTCCAACCCAAACCATTCTATGATTCTATGTGTATTTGATGTGTTCTGTGTAAGCTTGCTGACCTACAGGTATCTTTTGAATGTGATTCTGTTCCTCAGCCTTAGAAGAACAGTCACTGAAACTGATTTGCCACTGAAACTGAATTTTTCAAAAGTGTTTTCCTTTTCCCTCGATGTCCCACCCTTCCCTCATTACCACAGTGTGGGAGGAGCGCCGTTTAGTGAGGCCCAGGGTCTGTGCTGGGGATTGAGGTCCTTTCTCTGTGTAGCACTTGGACAGTGTTCTGTAAATGGTGTGCTGCTGGCACAAGTTACAGAGAAAGGGCACAAATTACAATAGACATTCCCTGAGCTGAAGGGATTTCTCACTAAATGCTGCCCTATCCCATCCCACAGAAGATGGGAAGCTGGCACTACATCAGCTCCAAAATGGACTATTTTTATAGATGCCTGTAGGCAAGATTTTGTAAAATGGAGCAGGAGAGCTTTCTGCTTTGGACTGGAAACATGATTATGACTAATGCGTAACTGGTTCCTGTTCACTGCCACCGGGTGGGATTTTATCTGCCTAATTTCTTTCAGTGATGAGCAAGCAGAAACCAAGTGCTTTAGTGCAGAGAACCATTGTGTACTTCTGATAGAGAAAACTCCCCAGTCAGTGTGACACACTCCACGTGTGACACAAACGTAACCAGTGGGACGTGGGTGGAATCGCTGCATTTGCATCGCTGGCTTAATTCACTGTTGTTTCACAGAGCAGCCCTGTCTCAATGTGCGCTCTTGCCTTCCTGGTGTTTGGCACACACACACTCTGCTCACTCACTGCTCTTCCAAATCCAGAAAAGAATTAATTTTCTTTCCTGCTTCTTTCTTTGTGCAGAGGGAGAACCGCAGGCTCCAAGAAGCGAGCATGCGGCTGGAGCAGGAGAACGATGACCTTGCCCATGAGCTTGTAACAAGCAAAATTGCCTTAAGGAATGACCTGGACCAGGTAATGCCAAGGGAAATGGGTCAGGCTTGGCAACATCCATCTCAGGAGCCCTGCTTTAATGCTGAAAGAGGCATTTAAAGTATAATTACTTGTGTCTTTATTTTCCTGATCACCTGGCATCTATATGCAATGCCAAAGTCAGATTTCCACATGCACACAACTGTAGCCACTGACAGTAGAGTCTTAACATCACTGGCTGCAACTTAAGGCCAGGCTGGAGGAGGCACTGAACAACCAGATCTAGTGGGAGGTGTCCCTGCCCAGGCAGTAGGGTTGGAATTAGATGATCTTGAAGGTCCCTTCCAAGCCAAACCAGTTGATGTAAGCCATGTTCAGAAGATGTAAGCCATGACCTCTAGGCAGATAGCAAAGAATTTGATGACCAGAAACAATGGATGTAAATTGGAAGGGGGTAGATTTTGACTGGACGTAAGAAAGAAATTCTTTACAGTGAGGGTGGTGAAACACTGGAACAGGTTGCCCAGAGAGGTTGTGGATGCCCCCTCTCTGGAGGTGTTCAAGACCAGGCTGGACAAGGCACTGAGCAGCCTGATCTAGTGGGAGGTGTCCCTGCCTATGGCAAGGGGGTTGGAAATCGATGATCTTTAAGGTCCCTTCCAACCCAAACTATTCTATGATTCTATGAATGAGCCTTAACTTGGAGAAGATGTGATGTGCTCCTTTCCAAGGAAGCTGCCTTGCAGAATGTCTGCCAAATTCTGTGGGTCTGTTTTTCACAGTAGTTCTAGTACAGCCAACAAAATTCAGAGATGAAGTGGCACCAAAAATTGGAAGGTCTCCTGGGTGTCCTTTGATAACTTTTTTGGTTTCCTGTGAAGTCTAAAGCCCTTTATCTCAGAAAAGTCCATACTCAGCCCTACTCTCTCTGCACTGCTGTTGCTGAGGTTCTGGGTATCTGAGGGCCACACCTCAGGGTTAGTCCCTTCCTCAGTGAGGGCTACAGAGCCCATTATGATTTAAAACTTTTTCCACCAAAACCTCTCAATTTGTTATCCTCTAGTTATTTGGCTTCCTTTGTGTAAGTGCAGAATTGTAGATGTCATTCACACAGTATCAAGTTTATCCCTACAATACTGGCTCTGCTGAACAAACTTTTATTTGATGTTCTCCTTTGTCTCTTTTACACTTGCTTGCTTAAAACACAAAAATGGAATGAGTGACACAGGAGCCAAATCACACTGTCCTTGCTTAAATTCATATTGTTCCCCACAAAAATATTCTGTGTGTTTGTATTGAGCCATAGTAACTGTTGCTTAATTGCCATCTGGGTGTAGGTAAACCTACAGCAACAGGGTCCTTTTCACAGAATCACAAAATATCAGGGATTGGGAGGGATCTCAAGAGATCATCTAGTCCAGTCCCTCTGCTGGAGCAGGTATACCCAGGTCAGGTCACACAGGAAGGCATGATCCAAGCTGGTATTTCTAGATCCAAGTTGGTATTGAAATACCAACACCTCTGCACTGGCACAGAGAGCATCTGTTTTCCACACGTGTTTCTAATTCTAGGCTGAAGACAAAGCGGATGTTTTGAACAAGGAACTTCTCCTGACCAAACAGAGGCTGGTGGAGACTGAAGAAGAGAAGAGGAAGCAGGAAGAGGAAACTGCTCAGGTGAGGCTTCCTCCAAACTTTTCCCATCCAGCAAGGAATTGCAAGCAAAAAGATATGCAGAGAAGCATGAATGTCTTCTGATTGTGGAAAGGATTTTTGTCTTCAACATGCAGTAGCAATTAAACATTTACACTGCCAGGATAAATGGGGGGAGTGGGGAGGGAAGCTAAAGTGTGTTTTACAGTGTTTTCCTTTGAGCTCTGAATGTTGAGTTTTCCATATCTTATCCTCTTCCCAGTATCACAGATTTCTCTGGTGAGCAGTGGTAACTAAGGAGAGTTGGAGCAGTTGTTGCTGTAGGAGAGGCCATTCTGAATTCAGCTGCTGGTTTAGTGAAATAGATCTGTGAAAGCTCCTGTGTGTAGCTGGAACCAACAGCAGAACAGAGCTGAGTGTTGGGACAATTTTGCTGATTGGACCTGGCCTCTTACTTATTTGCAAAACATTCAGACTTTTTTCTAATTCTGCATGTCTAACATGCTGCATACCAACACAGGCAGAAATATGTTTCAAAAGTGATACCCTGATATTTATTTTTGCCATTTGACAGCAGTGAGTACAACAATCCAATGGTAATTCTTTGTGTCTTACTGAAATCACAGAATGTCAGGCATTGGAAGGGACCTCAAGAGATCATTTAGTCCCATCCTCCTGCTGGACCAGACCCAGACCAGGTCACATGGGAGGGCTTCCAGGCAGGTGCTGAATGTCTCCAGAGAAGGAGGCTCCTCACCCTCTCTGGGCATCCTGTGCCACTGTTCTCTCACCCTCACACTTGACAAAGTTTTTTCTTAGATTTCTGAGGAACCTCCTGTGTTCCAGCTGCACCCATTGCCCCAAGTCCTATCATTGGAGGTCACTGAGTAGAGCCTGACTCCATCCTCCTGACACTCATCCTTTACATATTTATAGACATGAATGAGGTCACCCNCAGATGTGGTCTCACCAGGACAGAGCAGAGGGAGAGGAGAACCTCTCTCCACCTACTGGCTACGCCCCTTCTAATACAGTCTTCTGTTAACAAAGCAGTGGAGGCCTTTTTACTACTGCAAAGGCTCTCAAAATGTAGTGTTTCTGAATGGTGGAGGAATGAGTTAGCTGTATTTCAACAGAGTGCCACAGACCAAAGCAGATGTAAAGGAAGAGAATTGTGGGAGGTGTCTTTTCCCATGGCAGGGGGGTGGAACTAGATGATCTTTAAGGTCCCTTCCAACCCATATTCTATGATAATTGCCCTACATGAGAATCTTCTAGGCAGGGACACTGTGTCCTGCATCATGGTAAAGACCCTTCACTTGGTACCAAATGTAGTAAGTTGTTGTGTAAAATCAGACACTTGTATGAAGAGCTGGAATTTGGTAAGAAAAAGCTGTAGAACTGTTGTAAATGCAGCAGGATTTTGAGAAAACACTCTAATGACATATTTTGAGAACTTTTTTCTCATGTAACTTCTCTCCTTGAATTCCTAGCTGAAGGAAGTCTTCAGGAAGCAGCTTGAAAAGGCAGAATCTGAGATCAAGAAAACCACAGCCATTATTGCAGAGTACAAACAGGTACTGTGTGAGAGATGCTTTCTCATGTTTCTTCTTTTAGAGGCATTTCTTCTTGCAGGAAGCAAGCATTGCAGTCTTTTATAGAGCTTTTATGATGTTTTCTAGAGGGTCTCCAAGTTAGGAGAATGAGGAATAACCTGTCTTCCAGCTAATTTTTAGTAACATAGGGTGAATGCTGCTTTGCTCTTTGACACAATCTGGGATAAACATTATTTAAAGAAACTAATCCGTTAAACATTCTGGTCTCCATGTTCAGGTTCTGTACTGAATACTGACTTGTTTTTCAGGTTCTGTATTGAATTTTGCCTCATTAGCAGCAGCAGTGGATTTGTTAAGGAGAAAAGCATAGACCTGAGAGAGGCAGAATGCTGCTTGTAACAAAAAATGTTTAAAAGCATAAGTTGTATTTTCAGTGTGGTGTACTTTAGCTGAGAGACTGCTTTCTCTGCTCCAGATTTGCTCCCAGCTGAGTACCAGGCTGGAAAAACAACAGGCAGCCAGTAAAGATGAACTGGAAGTTGTGAAGGTGAGAATAATTCCTCTGTTTATGTGATGTCTTTAACCCAAATATTGCCAAATGCCAGGGTTACAGAAACAAAATGGGACCACCCAACTGCACTGTAAATGTAAATCAGATGTAAATGGTGATTGGGTTTATTTCCCATTGTGGTTCTTTATCATTGAGGTGATAAGTGAAGTGCACATAGTCCCTGGCTTTTTCTTACTTTCAGTAAGAAACCGAAACTTTCAGACAAAAAATGTAGAGACAATATTCAATTGTGTGTTTTAATTAAATGGGACCAAAAAAAAAAAGCTCACTAGAAGAGAAAATGTGTTGCTTCTCCAGTGTGGAGAGGATGGAGAGGAGCGGCTGAAATTGAACAACATTTATATCTGTGATTCTTTTCTTAAATTTGGATAATTTAAGCAGAGTTGATTTAAGTAATTGGCACAGCTTGGGCCATCCCCAGAATTTCTGTAGCATTTCCTTTCTCTGTTCTATATCTCGTTACAAGGAACATCTGCACTAGAGGCAAACCTTTCCTGAGCAGCCCTTTGCTTGGTCACTCTCAAGCAGGCAGAGTTTATTTCTCTCTGCTGTAGCTCCTGTTTTCTTTCTTTAGTTCTCAAACTGAGCCTGATTTAATGCTTCTTAGTGATGTTTTTAATGATGTTGCTAAAAACCAGAACTTCTAGGATTGATGTTCCTATAATCTATCTACAATCCAAAGCACCAGCAGGACAGTACTGGCTCTTGTAATGAGTACAGGCTGCTCTCTTGCTTCTGGAAATATGGAGAAACAGCCTGATGTTATTTTAAAATACCAAATTCTGTATTAATTTGATCATGAAAAACCCTCCTCTGAGTTGTGCTGGTCTGAGTTTTGCAAAATACTACAGAACTTTGATAGAAAGAAGGCTTGAGCAATTTTAATATAGGAGCAAAGTCTCTGTGCTTACACAGGATTGCTGAGTAGAATTTAGGAGTTTCTATACCAGCTAATGAACTCTGGAAATTGTGAACTTCTCAAATTCTTTTCATGCCAAATAGGAAAATTACAGTACTAGGTTATGGAAGCCTTACTGATAGAAAGGCAATCTGACATAAAGATGACTCTTGTAGGAAGAAAAACTCCTGTTACATGGATTAAAAATTAACTTTCTGGGTATTTCAGGGTAAAGTGATGGCCTGCAAACACTGCAGTGAGATTTTCAGTAAGGAGGGGGCACTGAAACTGCCCCCTGTAAGCGTGGAGAATAAAGGCATAGAAACAGATGATGAGAAGGATGCACTGAAGAAGCAGCTGAGAGAAATGGAGCTGGAACTTGCACAGACCAAACTGCAGCTGGTGGAAGCCAAGTGCAAAATTCAGGTAGGTGGAGTTCCAGTGCAGCAGGGCAGACTTCTTAATCATTGTGCAGGATAGTTCATAATCTTTCAAAAAATTGTTCAAAAAATAGCAGGGAACTTTCAGAAGAATTTTCTGCCTTTAAAAATTAAAAAAAGGAGGGTTTCACTGTATGTTGAAATATCTTCTGCCGTTTGCACAACTTCAACATGCCTTTTTTGCCCAGCCCCTGTGCGGTTGCGAGGAGAGCACTAGATGGCAGAGCCTGGAGTTTGAAGATGCTTTTTTTTTTTTGTGAACAAATTGGGTTTTGATGAATTCTTACTACTCTGCTTTCTTAGGAGCTGGAGCACCAGAGAGGAGCCCTTATGAATGAAATCCAAGCTGCCAAAAACTCTTGGTTTAGCAAAACCTTGAACTCTATCAAAACGGCCACGGGCACGCAGGCGGCGGCGCAGCCCCAGGCGCTGCAGCCCCCCCGGGAGGGCAGCACATAGCTGCCCCTGCCCTCAACAAGAGCACAAAGAACAACGCACCCACAACCCTGGAGGATTCTTCCAGTGGTCTCTTCCTCGTGGGGAAAGGACAAAGGCAGGAATGCAGGCTTGAAATGAAGTTCTTCGGTGTTTTTCATTCATTCTGATGTGACCCTTTCCAAAGGGGGGAATGGGGGAAGTAATTCTCTGTCCAATTCTTTACTTCCCAAACTGCCTTGTTGAAAGCCACGTTCTGATACCTTCATACTTTTACACTTTATTTTATATGACTAGATGTTAAATAAATACTTCAGAATAGGTCTTTAATGCACAACTAATTATTAAAAATTATTTTTATCTCGCCTAGAAGTTTGGGGCTTTTTTTTCCTTCTTCTGGAGGAAGAGAGAGAATGGGAGATGTAAAGTACTGAAACATAGTCTCTTCCTAGAAAGCACAGTGGAATGAGTAGGATTGTGTATGTGTGGTTGTCGGGGGTTGCCCACACCCTGGGACCATCTCAGAAGTTTATCGCAGTGACTGCGTCCTGCAGAGAAGCACTTTTTGTAAAGCCTAGGCCATAGCAGAGATAGTCTTTTGCTGTCTTGGCACAGTCCTTTAGAAGCTTCCCTGATATTTTCTTAGTTTTGCTTGGTTATTTTTAGTTTGGAAATGGAAGTAGTGCAGTTCTTCCTAGCACTGTTCTTTAAAGGCTGTTTATGGCTGAACTGGAATTTAACATGAATTTACCTAGTTCCCTTTTTTATTTCATTCCAAGGAGTAATTTCTTTCACTAGGATAAAGGGAAACTCTTCAACTTTTGTTTGATGTTTTTTGCTGAGAAGCGCAGTAAAGACCTTGCATAGCTTTGACCTTTTGTGAATCCTGTGCAATAAAAAGGGTGGGTTTTATGAATAAAATGAATGAAAACCTTGCCCTGGGTCTATATTCAAACACTGAATTGGATACAGAAATGAGGCATCAAATAAAAAAAAACCAGAAGCTTGTGCAGCACTGATTAATAAAACATCGCAGAAGCAAGATCTGTTTTCTAGAAGTATTTGGTTAGGAAATGTTACGTTGCTGTTACTTATTTTTCTAAAACCAGAATTTCAAGTAGAATTCAAAACCAAGACTTTCCCCTGGGGTAGACTTCTCTGATGATTCCCAAACCTGTCTGGTTGTTTTTATCTCTTAAGGTAAGAAAATTCAAAAGCATTTGTTTTGATTGAACATAAAATGTTTATAGAAATACTTATTTCATGCAAAATTAAACTATTGCTTGAACTGATGGAATATTTTTTTAATTATACCTGTCGTGTCTAAAGATGGTCTTGCAGGCAAATATCATTGCTGGACTAAACATTGTGTATTAATTGTTCCATTTACAAAATTGTTCCAGGAACTTTAGTTGTGTTTTGATCTTTTCTTTTTTTAATTCTAAGGTTCTAAGGAATGCCATACCTTGTCAGTTTTGTACAATAAAATTTAATGATACCCATCTTGTGCTCTGTTGTCAAGTGTAATTGTGAATTATTTTAAAGGGGGTAGTACAAATTTATTGTTACCTATGCCAAAGGAATGATTCAGAAAGGCAGTCAGCTGTTTGAAGTAGAGATCAAAATGCAATCACTATCTTGACACAACTACTGTGTGGAGAAATTCTCTTAAGAGTAAGCAGTTTAAAATTGCTAATATTTTAAAATATACCCACAAGAACAGAGATCATCTGGAAATGCAAGGAGACAAAAGGGGAGAGAAAGCAGAAGGAATTTCTTTTGCAAATGTTAACAAAGACCTTTTTTCCCCTGGTCACTTTCTCGCTAATAAAATTTGTATAAATGTTTCCATTCTCTTGATCATCCAGACTTACCACAGCAGCCATTCACCTGCCTGTCTTGCTTCACACTTAAAACACCTGTATCGTGCACTTGAGCTGACATTGAGATAATTAAAAATAAAAAAAAAATTGTGGATTTTTCCCAATTAGTCTTTTGCCAGGTTACAAGTTAAATCATCTCAAAGAGTCCAATGAGAGAGTGCTAGCAGAGCATGAGTGTGAGACTTCGGCAGTTCATTAAGGAAGTGCTAGATACAACATGATCTTTCTCAGTGTAGCACCTCTCTGAGTTGCTGTGAAGCAAATTTGCTAAATGCCTGCACTGATGAATTGAAAGCCTTGTAGGATGGAAGCTGACTTTCATCAGCAAGAAAGGTTTCAGAAGGCAGTGGTGAGGAAACACTGGAAGAGGTTGCCTAGAGAGGCTGTGGATGCCCCTTCAATCCCTGGAGGTGTTTAAGGCCAGGCTGGATGAGGCACTGAGCAACCTGGTCTAGTGGGAGGTGTCCCTGCCCATGGCAGGGGGGTTGGAACTAGATGATTTTCAAGGTCCCTTCCAACCCAAACCATTCTATGATTCTGTGATTCTTGCTCTTGGCAGTGACACAAAGCCAGTAACAAACTCTCATGGTCCACCTGTAGGTCTGAGGTAGCATTTGTAGAAATGGCATTTTGAAAAGTAATACGGAAACTGTGTCTTCTCAAAATTACTGAGAGATTAAGTGCTGTGCACAAGGGCTCTGTGGCACTATCTGATGCACAAGCACAGTTCTATTCAGAACTGAGATGCAGCATCACACCAAGCAGGTCTGGCACTGCTGCTGGGAAGCTTTGCTTCCTGTGAGAAAAAAACCCCTGGGTGACACAACTCTATATGCACAGCTATCACACACCAACTGATCCCTCGGGGATAGGCAGCTCTTTGTTTTGCATTTCAGCAGGAAACATCAGCAAAGTCATCGAAGATTCAGGCTAGATAAAAGAAACAAATTCTTTCCCGTGAAGATGGTGAGACACTGGAAGAGGTTCCCCAGAGAGGTTGTGGATGCCCCCTCAATCCCTGGAGGTGTTTAAGGCCAGGCTGGATGAGGCACTGAGCAACCTGATGTAGTGGGAGGTGTCCCTGCCTATGGCAGGGGGGGTGGAACTAGATGATCTTTTAAGGTCCCTTCCAACCCAAACCATTCTATGACTCTATGGAAGTCACACTGAAATGCTGGTTTTCATGTGGCACTGGAACAGCAAACACAGCTCCTCCACATCCAACTTACAAGTAATTTGAATTTTTATAAATATCAAACTACATCTTATTTTTTAATTTTATTGAGAATGCACAGTTCTGAAACAAAGCCTTTACTTTGGTGACAAACCTCCAACGTATATTTTAGTTAAGATGTTTTATCTTGTTGATTCTAATCTGTTCCTGAGATGCCCGGTATGGGGGGGAGGGGGTAACAATTACTTTTTCCACTTTCAAAAGGAGGGTTTTTTTACCTTGACTGTAACACTTGGCAGGATAAGTGAAGCAAGGCTGATGTAGTTACATGGTACATCTGTGAGCTAGTCTTTTATGAGCATTGTGAGTCAATATTTGAACATAATTTGACATATTTCACTTAGTTGAATGGAGTCTTAACATGTCCAGAAAACCAAATAAAATAAAATATTATGGGTGGTGTTAATCCAAGAAACTGGAACATTCCTGTTTAGCAAAACAAGTCTTGGTAAAGGTAGTCAGTGGTGTAATGAGCACTGCCAGCTGACAGACACAGTCCTGTCCTGACTATAAGATATAATTTGCTCTGGCTAAGTTAAGTTGCTTACACAGGTAAGCAATCTTTTTTCCTTGGTAGACATTTTAAAGCACTTGTCTTGGTTGGCCCTTGACATTTCTTTAGGTGCTTTCATCTGTGCCATTGTGTTACAAACAACTCAAAACCTGTTGTTTACAAGGGAAGAGGGAGCACAAAGAACAGCACGAATTCAGCATCGAGTATCCCATTGACTCAAGAGTCACATGTCACTTACTGCCTGAATATGGCAATTTAGGAGGAAATAAAGATCTGAACTCATTGTCACTCCAGTATGAAAACTTGGAAACTGCTTCCTCCACAGGACAAATGTAGGGCTGTTCCCTTTGATTAAGTAGTAGCAGTAAAATCCATTAAACTATTTGTACATGTGGGGGAACTTTACCTCTTATTTTTAATTACAGTTACACTCAGGGAAAACTGGCTCACTTCTGCATAATCTAAGAAGCCTGATCACCTTTGGCACTGAAAGCAGAAACGCTCTTACCTTAGAATGCTGGTTTTCTTATAACTATTAGAGAGAAAACCTTAGTAACTGTTACTTTTGGAATGCAACAATGGGGGCAGAGGTGTCTCTCCCAGGGCTGAGCAGGGCTGTGCCAGGGCCAAGCCAGGCATCGTTTTGTTCTTATAAACACAAAGGCTTCAACTGAATTATTTTTCCATCTATTATTTTTTCCATCTGTTACACTGATATCCTACTGGGAGGTGTCTCTCCTTCCAAGTAATGTTACTACGAGGAGACAGGATGAAGTGCTCAAGTTTGGACCTTTCAGGTTAGGTTGGGTACATCACAGCAGCCCTCAAAAATGGGCTCACCCAGAAATGGATTTTAGGAAGTTTAAAGAACATGCAACTGGACAAACAATACTCAGCACTGAGCAAGCTCCTACCTTTCCCAAGTCAGAAGTCTCCATAATTTATTTCAGGATTGTGACTTAACATGTACAGGTAAATCCATTTGGAATACAGGGCTTTCCAGTTCCCCTGAATTCCAACTGCTTGGCTACTGAATGTATTTCATGTTATTTTTACCTGAAAAATATAAATTGGAAAAAAAAAAAAAGATACAACTAGACATTACTTCCTATTATTTTCTTATTTGTTGGGACCTGCTTTTATTTAACCTGTAAAGGAATATATATGTATCTTTGGAAAACTATATCTTATATATAGTATAATATACAGGAAACTGAATCACAAGGGGATAAATACATCAAAAGGATTTGGTATCATAAATTCCATTTGTGAGGTGATACCACCAGAATCCTGGGCTGTACTCATTTCCTTTCAGTTTCTTTTATTTTTGTATTTTATATAATACATGGATGGGACTACCAATGCAGACAAGAACAGATGTCCTCAGATTTTTCTTGTGATCCCAATGCCTTCCCTCCAGTAATCCCTGGTCTCACACTGACACCACCTTGAAAAGCTGGGCCAGGACCTCCCTCCTGCTTTGGGAGCTGTTGCTGGGTTCCCATGGGAGAAGATTCTCTGCCTTCTCTGCACTGGGAAAAGATGGCACATGAATGCACAAAAGGGTCTCATCAAGCACAGCCTGGATCCACATCCCTCAGTCTTCAACATTCAGTCCCTTCAGCACATTGAGAACAGAGAGAGCTTCAAAGCTCTTCCTCTGTCACAATGATGTTTTCCAGGTTTGTGGCTGTGTTTGTTACCAGAATGTGGCCAAATTTCACAAAGCATCCTTTCCTAAAGAGTGCAGGAAAAAAAATTCAGTACTGGCAATTCTTGTGCAAAAAAAAAAAAAAAGGAATCCATGTATCATATAAAGTATAACATGGAAATGTAATTGTAATGCTTGTTCTTAAAAGTGCAATTCAATGTACGTGGTCACAACAAATGTTTACTTTTTAAATTGTTCCAGAATTGTTTGGCTCAGTACGTTGTTACCATTGTGTGAACAATGCCTTGTAAAATAAATGGAAATGGAAATAAAGTGACAATAAGGTGCTTATTTTCACAAGCCATTTACTTAACATAGAGCTTAAACCTATTTGCAATAATAAACAGCTGCTGTCCCACATTTTCTGAGGCAGCTGACCCCAGCAGCACTGTGGCAGTGGGACACAGTGACTCAGCAGCCTGGCAGCCCAAACACTGCCTAGCTAATTCCAACCTTGGGCTAACACACTTGTTCTCAAAGGGTAACCTGTTTCAGGGGGGTCTAGAGAGCTAACAGTTCGCCTTGTCCTTCTGCTCTGGGTGCTAGTCAGCACAGAGAACCTGCTAGAGAATGTGCTTTCCCTAGAGGCTGCTGATACACAGTGATGGGGAAGCAGCAAAGGGCCTCCTACTGCCTGGAGAGGGCAACTGAAATGTTGGCAGGAAGAGACTGGGAGAGCAGAAGGAAACAGCAAGCTGACATCACAAAGAGAACAGACTCAGCAAGAAGAGGCCAGAGCAGAGCTGACAGCAGCCACAAGCATCCAAGTGCTTTATAAAACCAGTTTTCTGTGCGAACAATTGCTCTAGCATTTATTTTTTATTACTTGACGTGACCAGCCATCGTTTCCAGGTAACCAGAAAAGCACTTTGCGGGGAGACATGAAGGCAGAGAGAGGTAGGAAAGATGAAGATAAAATACTTTTCACTAATTAATTTACCAGACATAGTATTTGGTACTGATTTACTTCTGCATTACCACAGCCCACAGACTGACTGTCACCAGCTGCTGTTGATGCCTGCCCACAGACAGAATGGCTGCTCTGTGCTGGGTAAAGAGGCTGCCCTCTTTCAGAGCCATTCAGATAGTTGAAAGCTCACACCTAAGGNATCAGCTATCTTATTAAAAAGTCTGCTTTTCTGTAGGACCCTCCTCAGGTATTGATAAGTTACTATTCGAGCTAGCTATGGACATCTGTTGCTTTTGTTTGGAAAGTTCCTGTTGCTGAAGTGGGTGTGTTAACAAAGGAAACAAAAGAGTCCTGAAAAAGAGAGTAACTCAGTTCTAATGAAGGAAGGGTCTTCTGACACATTCCTCAGGTTTGGTCTCTCAATTTGCTGGAGGGCACAGCCTCCTCTCCATCCTAGTTTTTCCAGGCTGCAAACATCTCTGTCCCCTTTGACCATTGGTTCCAAGGCAACTGGGATTCACAGATTCCCCCGGTGCACCTAACATGCCTATCAAAGGGCAACATGCATCTTGAAATCACAGTTGCAGTTTCAGTAGCATTGCTATATAAATTGTCTGATTTTACTCATCACCTGTGTCTCTAAAAGTTACCGAGTTTCCTCTGTTTGCACGAAGGTTCCTCATAGAATGGTTTGGGTTGGAAGGGACCTTCAATTTCATCTAGTTCCAATCCCCCTGCCACAGGCAGGGACATCTCCCACTACACCAGGCTGCTCAGTGCCTCATCCAGCCTGGCCTTAAACACCTCCAGGGATTGAGGGGGGCATCCACAACCTCTCTGGGCAGCCTCTCCCAGTGTTTCTTCATTACCCTCACCGCAGTGAGCCACAAAGCTGGAAAATATCATTGCAACAGAGGCAGAGCTTTGAAGCTGCTCTCTGTTCTCTATGTGCTGAAGTGAATGCATGCTGAATGGCAGACTGAGGGAGCTGAATCTCCCTCTTCAAATTTAAATCCGTTATTCCTCGTCCTGCCATCACATCCTACTAAAAAGTCCTACCTCAGCCTTTCTGTAGCCCCCTTTCAGCTACTGAGATGCTCCTATGAGGAGCTTCTTCAGGCTGAACAACCCCAACTCAAGACACCAGCACCTTTATCCTACAGGGGAACCTTATTGTAACTTACCAATACCTGAGGGGGTCCTACAGAAAGGCAGGGGTAGGACTTTTTAATAAGATATCTGACGGAAGGACCAGAAATAATGGATGTAAATTGGAAGGGAGTAGATTCAGACTTGATATAAGAAAGAAATTCTTTACAGTGAGGGTGGTGAGACACTGGTGGCGGATGCACAAGATTGGCTGTGGATGCCCCCTCTCTGGAGGTGTTTAAGGCCAGGCTGGATGAGGCACTGAGCAGCCTGATCTAGTGGGAGGTGTCCCTGCCCATGGCAGGGGGGCTGGAATTCGATGATCTTTTAAGGTCCCTTCCAACCCAAACCATTCTATGATTCTATGATTTCTCAAGAGCAGCCGCTGAAGCGCTGTCGGGGGCAGCTCCCACAAACCCCTCACCCAACGCCACCGCAGGCGCTTCTTTTTTTCTCCTGGGCAAGCACAGCGGAGGCTGCAGTAGCCAGGGAAGCGCTGGCAGAGCCCGCAGACCCAGATGCCGGGCACTGAGCCAGCCACCGGGCCCGTAACGGGCAGCGGAGGACAAGTCGCGCCCCTGCAAATGGCGGAGAGGGGGTCCGGGTCTCCTTCCGCTCACGCAAGTGACGTCAGTTCCGCGGGCGCGTGGGCGTGGCGGGAGGCCGGAAGGTTCGAGAGGCGCGGCTGAGGCCGGGAGCCATGGCGGCAGCACGCGAAGAGGTGAGGCGGCCGGGCCGGCTCGCTTGGGTTGCGTTGTCGCCGGGGGAGCTCCGGGTGGAAACGGGGGCCCGGGTGGGAAGCGAGGCGGGCGGCGGCGCGGCCGGAGCGGGAAGGCGTGGGGCAGGGCAGCGGCCCCTTCCCCGTAACAGCCCGAGGCTGTGCTGAGGTGTTTCTCCCTCGGACCGTGCCGCGACATCCAGGATGCGCTGAGGAGCCGGTCCCAGGGCCCCAGTGTTAACGTTTTTCCCCGCTTTGCTTATGAAAGCGTAAATACTGATGTACGCCTTGATCGAGAAGTGAAAATATTGGCGGCCGGGCAGAGATGCTCGGGTGGCTTCGTGCTCATGGGGGTGTAGAGGGAAAGGAAGATATTAAGGTGGTAAATCTCAGATTACTGCAGCTGAATGAGCTCGGGCGCTGAAGTGACTAACCTCAATGGCCATACAAGGGGAAATGGATACAAGCTGGAACATAGAAGGTTCTAGAGAAATGTAAGAAAAAAACTTTTTCACAGTGAGGGTGAGAGAAGAGTGTCCCAGGCTGCCTGGAAAGAGTGTGGAGTCTCCTTCTCTGGAGACATTCAAAACCCACCTGGACCAGGAATGTGTCCTGGTCTGGGTGTTCGTGCTCCAGCAGGGGGATTGGACTAGATGATCTCTTGAGATCCCTTCCGGTCCCTGATATTCTGTGATTCTGTAATTCTGTAATATCTAAATAAACCCACGTGTGGCCTTTTGTTTTTAAACCAGTTGCAGAAAGACTTGGAAGAGGTTAAAGAGTTGCTTGCGAAAGCCACGAGGAAACGAGTTTGTGATGTGCTGATGTCAGAGAAACACAAGCTAGAGCTAGAAATCAAGAATCAGCCTCCACCGAAGCCAAAAGATGTGGCAGAGGAAGAAAAGTCATCTCTGGGAGGGTACACCGTGAAAATTAACAATTATGGTAAGTTTACTTTTCTGAAGCTTCTTTGAACTTGAGCATCTGTCTGAAGAGGGGGCAAGGTGGCATTAGTGTGAGTCACAGCTGTCCTCTAATATTATACACAAGCTTTCTTAAGTGTTTCTTTCACACTAGATACCCCACTTTAAAGGCCAGTGTGTGCTTACTGTGCCATTCCAACCACAGTGTGTGTTAATTCTGTTTGTGTAATGCATGAGTAGTGATCCCTGGTGTACTGGCTAGTATTTTTTCCATTGCTGAACACCTTGCAGGAACAAAAGAGTGAGCTTTGGCTTCTGTTTGCCATATAGGAAAAAGGAGAGGTAATTGCTCAAGATCCTTGTTGTGCAGGGGGCAGTGGGGGGGAAAAGTGGGTCAAGGAAACTGCAGCAAAAGCAGACAGCTGCCCTTGACTCCTGCACAGACTGAGTTGCTGCCCCTTTACCCAAGCTGGCAACTGTTTTTTCTCATAATTTGCAGGAATTAGGGAACAGGGCAATGTGAAAAATCTCCTTATACTCTCAAATTATTCCTGAATTATTAGTGTAATTTCCTTTTCCTCTGCCTTACTGAAGCAATCTTTAGAGGAATGACTTTTTCTGAGGGAGTTGGAATGTAATGTGTGAAGTTTATAGAGGAAGGCTATAACTTAACCTCTTTTTTCACTTGCAGCTTGGGATCAATCAGATAAGTTTATTAAGATTTATATCTCTTTAAGTGGAGTACAGAAGCTTCCAGCTGAGAATGTGCAGGTGAATTTCACAGAGAGGTGAGTTCATTTGGTTGCATAGGAGAGAACATGGCTGAAGAACTCTGTTTGCTGGAGTGTGTTGTGTTCAGTTATGTTCTGAATCTACCCTCACCCTCCTGTCTCCCTTTCATGTTTGGTTTTTTTTTAAACTTGAGCTTTTAGTAGGGGTGGGAGGGTATTTTTATTTTACAAATGCTTGTTGCACTTCATCACGCTCGAGGGTTGTAGATCAACGTGGCGGTCCCTGATATTATTCTCGGTTTATTTTGAACTCTGGTCGGATTCTTTTATATCCTCAGTATTAATTACAACTGAAGATTTGAAAGCCCTGGGAAAAAAGTAATTCAGACTTTTGGTGTGCTTTCCAAATAAATGTGTTCCAGTGAAGGGCTTTCAGATGTTATTTGCACCCACTTTCTGGTTTCCAGGTCCTTCCATCTGCTAGTGAAGAATCTGAATGGGAAGAACTATACCATGACCTTCAACAACCTCCTGAAACCCATCTCCGTGGAAGGCAGCTCTAGAAAGGTCAGTGTGCCCTTGGCTGTGAGAGATATTGAGGTCCCTCACAAAGTCCTTGTGTTTGACTGTGATTCAAGAGACTTGGTGCTAACCTTCAGTCCCCCTCTAAAGTCCCTTCGCTATAAGCATGATTTCTTTTTAATTTTTTTTTTAATCTGTAATTGTCAGTAACTGTGGAATTGTTCTCTGAAATCCTATTTCAAAAGATCATGTCTGGATATCATATGATTTTTTTTTTTAATAGCACTTCAGTGGGTTTTCAGAAAGAAGCAGAAAATTCCATTAAGTATCCATTTGCCTCCTTGTGCTTTTAAATCTCTGAGAAATTGTTTGCTGTTTTGAGTCTGCAGACTGAAATCTTGGGAAACTTTAATAGGCTTAACACTAAAAGCAGTATCTATAACCTGTTCTGCCCTTGTTAAGGGTGTCTTGCTCTAGAGTTGGAATCTAGTAGCATCTTTCTGCTGATGAGTGGAACTGGGGACCTTTACAGGCTCAGGGATTTGTCAGATCCCTCTGCACATGACAGCAGGAGTGAAAAAAATGATAGTTCAGTTTGACATTGCCCTAAAACTAGGACAGTGTTGATGCTGGGGAAAAAAGGCTCACTAGTCTGATGACTGTTAAGCAGGGATTCTTTATTGCAGTGCTGGACGTGCAGAGGATGACTCCATCCTTATGCACCTGCCAAAAAAAGGAATTGTTCGAAACTTATACCCCTCTAACAGACATATTTATTATTATTATCTAAGAAAACAAATCTCTCAGGTCTCATCCTCTGGCAGAGTAAGGAGTCATGGCCTGGTGCAAACTGCCTTCAAGGTCTGCTTTCCCCTTTATCTACTGGCTGGCTGGCTAGATTTAATATCTCCTTGTTCCTCAAAAGTAAGGCTCAAGGACTGAGCTAAGCAGTGTTGCATTATTTAACTAGCACCTAAGCACATCTTCACTTTCAGTGACTACTTTTCAATTCCAGGCCTAGCTGTTTCAGTTCCCTGTTTCATTGTAAAATTAGCTGGGTTAAATGAGGAGGATGCTGTGATGACTACTAACCTGGTGAAAGAAAGCAAGAGGTGGTCACGTACTTGCTAAGCCAAGGCTCTGCCAGACTCTTGTCTCCAGCAGCATGTGAGGGTTGTATGTGAAATGTAGGTCAGGGTTGCAGTGGAACAGGCTGTGCTTGTAACTTACAGACTTATTGCAAGATTAGGCAATGCATTAGAACTAGTCTCTTGTCCTTGGAGAAACAAACTGGCAGACCCGTTACCCAGACCTGGTATTTTTGGAGCAGTCTAGTGAATACAGCTACCCTTTGCCCTACAATCCCAGGTACTTTTGGCATCCTGAGAATCACTAAATGGTGTTTCTGCAGCACTGTGTATTCTACATTGGTGCTGTAGGATGATTCTAGTATACATTAATTTACCCACCATTTATTTGTACCCTGATGCAAAGTACATTCTAGAATTTATTTATGCTATGTAATAATCAATAGCTGAGAGAAATGCTTTGGGAATTTGCATCTATAGAAAGGTTTGTGTGATTATCTTATCCATTATGGCAGTGGCTAACATGCCTTAATGAAGCATTCTGAATTTGTTCTTTGCTGCTCTCCATGCAGGTAAAGGTAGACACGGTCCTTGTGATGTGTAAGAAGAAGCATGAGGAGAAATGGGAGTGTCTCACTCAAGTGGAAAAAGAAAGCAAAGAGAAAGAGTAAGTGTTTGTTCAGCCCTTCACCTGGCTTTGTTTCTCATTCCCCACATTTCTGCAGGCCTGCCAGGAGAGCAGGTCTGTACTCTTGGCTGCTCAGTCAGACTGTGAGAATCACCCTTCTGGGAACAAGCCCCTGAGGGATTGGAAAAGCAGTAGGTTGGCAAATTTCTTGGTATTGGCAGGACTGGGAGTGGAGGAGATACACTTTGAATAGCTGTTAGCTCCTCTTCTACCATGTCATTGCTAATGTTGAAGGCTGCATCACCAGAAATGGGATAGATAGAACATGTTGGGAGAGTGCTAAAGGTAGTAGATCAATAGATATTTTATATTTTGGTGGCTCCATTCATTGCAAAAACTGCTCTAGTGAGGTGGTCTTTTTTTTAAATATAAGAAATAGACGTATTCTCTCAACTGTGCTGGTCAAAACAATGATAGTATCAGCTGTGTGTAAAACAGCTGCACAAAAATCCCAGTGTCCTTTTGGCAAGCTAGATCACTGCTACCTAGATCATTCTGCAAAGTCTGGAGCTAATTCCTAGCACTTCAAGAGCTTGGGGGCCATCCTGCAAGGAGTTTAGGCACTGGCTATGTGATGGAGGCAAACTACAGCAGGAAAGGTCTGGGGACAAGGGATGTGCTTTTATATATAAATATTGTGTATTTTTGAAAACCCACCTGGATTCCTTCCTGTGCAACCTGGTCTGAGTATTCCTGCTTCAGCAGGGGGATTGGACTAGATGATCTCTTGAGGTCCCTTCCAATCCCTGATATTCTGTGATTATAAAATAATTTTATATTATTTTACAGTCCATAAATGTTCCTTTCCAGAAGAGAATATGTATTCCCAACTTAGAAACATTCCTTTTTGAGACAAGCTAAAGCTGGTTAGTCCTCACTAACCATAACTGACTTTAGAGGAAAAGAACCTTCCTCCCTCAAGTGATATCACTGGAGATAAAGAGAAGGTGAGCTGCTAGCAGTGCCCATTGCTGGAGGAGCAGGATTAGTCTGTTGAACTTGTATCTTGTGCAGAGCAGTCCCATGGGCTGCCCAGGTGGTGGTGAGGATTTGCAGTGTGACAAAATGAGTGGCTTCAGAAGCACCCTTGTGCTGGAGTCTCCCTCTGCTCTGTGTTTTTCAGGTCAGTTGGCTTCTTAAAGTGAGAAAATAGTTTTGAAGTGTATGGTGTTAACAAAAAGTTGGCTCTGGAGATAATGTGAAAGATGAGAAATAGAAAAATTCCTTTGGACCTATAAATGTGGTCACTTTCAAGAACTCAGTGTGGGTTTTTTTCTGGTTTTTTTTGTAAGTCTCTTTTCATATCATGGCACTGATGAATATTGGCACTTTCTGTGTGTGTTACATTCCACTCTTGTTACCTGAAATTAATTTTTGGTGGAGCTCCAAGGGCCATGTTTACTACAAAATGCTAAACAAATACTGGCATTTAATTATTTGCACAGAATTGGTGATATTCTGATATTCTCTCACATATCTTGCAGGAAGGCTGCCTATGACACCTCAGATCCTAGTGAAGGGCTTATGAACCTTTTGAAGAAGATGTATGCAGAAGGTGATGATGAAATGAAGAGGACCATCAACAAGGCCTGGGTGGAAAGCCGAGAAAAGCAAACCAAAGGGGACATACCCATGGATATTTGAAAGTACTCTAAAGGCTGCCTTAATACTGATCTTCCATGTGAGACATGCTGTGCTGCAAAGGTCATTGTTTACACGATCTTCTTCCAAGCAAAGAGTCATTTCCCATTTCAGGTTGGAGAAAATATTTAATGAAAATAGCTTATAAAGCATTTCCTTCAGTCATGTTTTACCAAATCCTAAAGAGCAGAGCATAGCATAGCTGTACCCTTACACCTCCTTGACAGAGCATCTCAGATGAGCAGTGTGCTGTGAAACTGAGAACAGAATGTAAAAGAAAAGAAACCCTACAGTAGCAAGGGTGAAGGCCTGTTGCAGGTGACAGCTGTACCCATCTGTTTGCTGGGGCTAATTTTGTGCTCACTGCGTGGGGAGCAGGGTTTTGATTCAATATGGGAAAGTATGGCAAACTGGAAAGCTTGTCAGAGGACGAAAGGCTGAAGAAAGCAGAACCACTATCTCATGCATTTGATAGCTGAGCAGAATCAGTATGGTGTTAACCCTGTGGTATTAAAATTTCATAATTCTTGCCTAGAAATTCACTGCCGGCTGTTTAACCTCTTTGAATTTTGGAAATGTGAACAGCTCTTTAGTGCCTATGCTAGAGGTGATCTTGGGGTGTCTTTGAGGTGGCATCAGTGACAGGGAGGCAGTGAGCTGCTGGTGCAGGACAGGGACTTTTCCCTGGCTCTGGCAATGTGAGGAAGCTCCACTTTCCCCGACAGCTATCCACCAAAAAGCATATTGGGCTGTTAGTGCAAAATTTGACCCATTTAGGGATGATGGGATGCTGTCACTTTGCTACCAACAGATGGAAGGTACACAGGCCACACTGTTCTATTTGGCTGTTGCAGCCTCTGTCCCACTGCCAGGGATGGGGACATAGTGGCTGTTTCCCCTTGGCTGCCCTGCTTTGAAGAAGAGTAGGGGCAAACATGAGCTTGGCAGCAGGCTTCTTGTTACCCTTCCCTTCCTGCTTCCTTCTCATGTGTCTCCCAAGCACAGATTTGGTTATTATGTTACCTTAATTAAGGAAGCCATTACCTGCCCTCTTATGGTCTGGACTAGCTAGGACTTAACTTATTACCTTGTTCCTAAAGCATTGCACTGTGCACTGTACTACAAGCAGGAGATAAAATGCTAGCACACTGTGTTCTAATAGGTTGACTGCTTGTTAATATACACCTAAGTTTGCATAGCTAAAGTACCTGAACTTGAGGCTGTGTTCACTTTCAGTTCGTGCTCATCCTTGTTCCTGGCTCCTTTGCCCCGTTGTGTGATTTCATTTATGCTTTTACCCAAATTTCCATAGTGAACTTGCTGTATGGTGGGGAAAAGAAAAAAAAAAAATTGCTTAAATGAGCCTTGTGCTGTATGTCTTTATTTGGGGTGTTGCCCACATCACAAACATCAGCTTAGCTCTGCAGCTATCAGCCACATTTTTTCCTCCAAGTAAATCTTCACCAGCTTAATGCCCTTCTGCTGCTTCTCCAGCTGCTAGCCCGTGCTCCTCAGCAGCTAACTGAAGGAACCAGCCTGGCTTCTCATCCTACCCTTATTAGTTTGACATTGAAGCTGGATTCTGAGACAGGTCGTGCTTTAACTACTCCAGCAGACAAACTGAGCCTGTTTACAATGTCCAGCCACGTGGTGATCTACCACATAGCCCTCTGGATCCCAGACATCTCTGCGTGGTCAGCAAAGTGGCGGAAGACAATCCTGCTGAGCCTCCAGCGGCGCCGCAGCCCCCGTGGGCGGGACGTCAACACACAGCGGTTGTGGATCCGTGCGGGGCAGCTGTCCCGGGGCAGGGCAGCAATCTCCTTATCAGCCACTTCCTGCAACAGAAAAGTACATTAAGAGCTTGGATGTATTCCACAGGATTTTGAAAGGGCTCAGTGCCAGTTTTAGTGCAGGTTCCATCACAGGCTTCCCCACTGCCTCCTGCTATTTGATGGAGAACTTGCACCTCACTGGACCCTTTTGTTCTGGACACCCTAGCGGCAAGCAGCAAAAGATCTGCAGAGGAATACCAAACTAATCCATTTTTTTCCTCTGTGAAGTCACCCAACAGACTAGATTTGTCCCAGGAACAGTGAAGGACTAGAAAGAATGGAAGAGGGTAGATTCAGGCTAGATATAAGAAAGAAGCTCTTTACAGTGAGGGTGGTAAAACACTGGAACAGGTTGCCCAGAGAGGTTGTGGATGCCCCCTCTCTGTGGGTGTTCAAGACCAGGCTGGACAAGGCACTGAGCAGCCTGATCTAATGGGAGGTGTCCCTGCCCGTGGCAGGGGGATTGGACTAGATGATCTTTAAGGGCCCTTCCAACCCAAACTATTCTATGATTCTACAAAGTTGACACATAAAAACAGATTTGTAAACTTTCTCTCACAGAATGGCTGGAAGGATCTCATCCCAGGCTGAATACATGCAGGAATACAGTAAGACTATATTTGAGTCTTGCTGATGCTTTTAATGCTTAGTAAGAAAGGCTGAGAGCAGAGCAGTGAATGTACACGCTGTTAAAAAAATAAAAGGATTTAACACACCTGCCACAGTTCCTATGTGCCTGCAGCACAGGCAAGAAGCAAACCTGGGGTCTAGTTAAACAAAATGGTCATTTAACTGGATCAGGGCTTCAGATTTGTAAACAGATGCAAGAGCAAAAAATCTGAAGCTTACATAAGGAATTATTAAATATGCCATACTATAGGAAGAAGCTTTCCTGAATGTATGTTGGTGACAGCTGTGAGAGGAAAACATGAGATGCTGTGGTTATGTATCTGAAGGGAGCACAGGAAAGCTGGGGAGGGACTGCTTGCCAGGGCATGGAGACACAAGATGGCGGCAGGGGTTTGAAACTAGCACAGGGCAGGGTTAGGTTAGACACTGGGAAAAAGTTCCCCACGAGGATGGTGAGACGCTGGTCCAGGTTGCCCAGAGAGGTGGTGGAGGTCCCATCCCCGGAGACACTGAAGGCCAGGCTTGCTGAGGCTCTGAGCAACCTCATCTAGTGCAGGATGTCCCTGTCACTGCAGGGGGTTGGACTGGATGACCTTGGAAGGTCCCTTCCCACCCTGTGATTCTGTGCCCACGCAGTGCTACAAAAATACCGCTTTAAAACAAAACTGAACGCCCGGACCCAACCCCTCGCAGCCTTTGGAGGCGAATTCTCCGCCGCTGCAGGCAGAAGGCGGAGCAGCGGCCCCGCGGTGCGGCCCGTGCCATGGCGGTACTGCCGAGTGCCCGCAGGGACGTGGCCGGTACCTGCAGCTCCCGGGGCAGGATGGTGTTCTTGCGGATGGCGTTGATCCGCAGCCGCTCATCCGCGTACTCGTAAGCCAGTTTCCTCCTCTTCACGTCCCGCAGCATCCTCCAGTCCACGTAGTAGCTCCGCGTGGGCGTTGAGGCCGCCGCCGGCAGAGCCTGAGGAAGAGAAGTTAGTCAGTCCGTCACACCCGCCCGAGCGGGGTCTGCCCACCATCCCATCCACCCCGCCGGGCCCTGCCCGCTCTCCGCAGCCTCGGAAATCCCCAAAGCGATGGCGGAGGTAGGCAGGGAGCCGGGCTGACCTGCCGAGCGGCCTGAATGGCCCAGCACAGCGCGGACGCCGCCATTTTCTCCGCGGGCAGCAGCACCGCCGCGCATGCACCCGGCTGGGCGGGGAGGGGGCGGCCGGAGCTTCCGGCGGGGCGATGTTGTGTTATGTGTGCGCGCCTACCGCTTCGGCAGGGTCAGGCTATCCTTTTCCTGGCCAGTTTGGGGCGATTCGGCCAAAGCAGGGGCTAAATCATAGAATGGTAGAGTTGGAAGAAACCTTCCAAGGCCATCCAGTCCAACCCCTGCAGTGACAGGGACATCCTGCACTAGGTGAGGTTGCTCAGAGACTCAGCAAGCCTGGCCTTCAGTGTCTCCAGAGATGGGGGCTCCACCATCTCTCTGGGCAACCTGTTCTAGTGCCTCACTGCCCTCATGGGGAAAAAATTTTCTCCTCATGTCTAACCTAACCCTGCCCTGTTCTAGTTTCAAACCATTTAGGGATGGTTTGTCCTATCTCTATATGCTCAAATAAACAGCCCCTCCCCAGCTTCCCTGCAGCCCCTTCAGGCACTGAGTTCTCCCCACAGCCCTCTGTTCTCCAGCCTCCGACAGCCCCAGCTCTCTCAGCCTGGCCTCGTCATCCATCATCATCAGATCCTGAGACAGGGGCTGGAAGAGGCCAAGTCCTGAGACTGAAACCTCTCCTTGTGGGGTGCAGAAGGTGGGCAGTGGAACATGGAAGGGTCTGAAGGTTCCCAGTGAAACAAGGGAAGGCTGGGAAAATAATTGAGCCCAGGGTGTGTGCTTACAACACTGAACTCAACTGTCTGTGGGCAGCAGGTGGAGAAGGGAGATTCTGCCCCTTTGCTCTTGTCACATCCCACCCCGACTTACTGTGTCCAACGCCCTGCAGTGACAGGGACATCCTGCCCTAGATCAGGTTGCTCAGAGCCTCAACAAACCTGGCCTTGGATATCTCCAGGGATGGGGCTTCCACCACCTCTCTGGGCAATCTCTTCCAGTGCCTCACCCACCCTCATGTGCAAGAGCTTCTTCCCAATGACTCATCTAACCCTGCCCTGCTCTAGTTTCTGTGGCTCTTGGCTTCTTCCAGCCCCTGTGCCAGGATCTGATGATGAAGACATAGAAGATGAAGACAGGATGAGAGAGTTGGGAGTATTCAGCCTCTAGAAGGCTTCAGGGAGACCTTATAGCAATCTATCACTGCCTGAAGGAGGATTCAAGAAAGATGGAGTGGGACTGTTGCAAGGGTTTCTAGGAACAGGAAAAGGGAGAACAGTTTTGAACTCAAAGGGAGGAGATTTAGATTAGAAATTTGGAAAAAAAAATTCTTTACTGTGATGATGGGAAGATACTAGAACCTGTTGCTAGGAGAAGTGGTGGCTGCCCCATCCCTGGAGGTGTTTAAGGCCAGGCTGGATGAGGAGCTGAGCAACCTGGTGTAGTGGGAGGTGACCTTGATCTTGATGCTTAGGGTTGGAACTAGATGATCTTGAAGGTCCTTTCTAACCCAAACCATTCTGTGATTCTATGATGATGCAAGGACTTCAAAATAAAATAACAACAACAAAAGTGGATTTAGGAATTCTTCAAGCTAAAAAAAGCTCTCCCCTCTTTAAATGAAATAAAATCAATCTAAGCCAAGTGGATTTTTTTTGAAATAAATTTAATTTACAAAGTACTTCAAAATAAAAAGTGTACAGATGTGATGGGGGGAAAATGTTTGCTCACTTGTTAATTTTTTGTCAGCTTTAAAACTGAAAGACATACAGGATGCTGGTTTTCTGTGCTGTTTTAAAAAGCAGTAAAATATAAGAAACCTAAACTTAGCAAAAACATCCCTGCAAGAAATCCTGCAAAACAAGCAACATTAAGACAAAAGAACTTTACTTTTCCTGTCAGAATTGCACACAGAACCGAGTACTCCTACACTTACAGTACACTTCCTAACTTCTCCTTACAGCAAAGAATCTCCCCTAAAAAGACTTTACTTAAAGACTTTCACCTAAAATCTCAATCTATACAGATCACATTTAAAACACATTATCTCATATACCACTGACAAAATGCTGAGTTTATTTTACCTTATTCTTCCATATAAAAGGACCAACATTGAAACATGATTTAAAAGGATTTAAGAAAATTTTGCCATTGTTACTTTTACTCCATCAAATCTTTTTAAAGCAAAACGTTTCTTATGAACCATTGAAAAGGTCCTTACTGGCTTAAGCAAAGTGTTCTTCAGTGTATACGGGGAAAAATTCCAATTACTGTGAGAGGATCCCATAGAAAAAGATCATGAGGCAATTGTCAGAGGGATTTACAGGTAAATGCACACTATTTCCCTTAAGTTTCAGTCATCTGAGAACACACAGTCTGCATCCCTTACAGGTTTATGCTTGATGTAGAAGAATTTCACATATTTTTTTCATTGCTTTCAGAGAATAAAAACCTTCATCTACAACAGCCTTCTCCGAATTCATAGCTCTACGTGAGTGAACTCCTATGTAAAAATTACCTTAAATTATTGAGGGTAACTTATTTCACTGTAACACATTGCATGTTTGATCAAACATTTCAGGAAGGAATTTTCTTACAAGTGCCCTTCTGAGTTCTAAATGCTTTCACATTTGTTGGCAAAACCCCTTAACTCTTGATGACACCAAATAAACCTTCTGTCCATTGTGTTCTGGCATGACCCATATTAACATACAACTACCCAAATTTTAATCCAGACTATAAAATAACCCTAAATTTTGAAGGAAACAGCAGCCTTACAGAAGGCAGATTGTGATTACCATTATCACCATTATGATTACTGATGTTCAGCATAAACAGAACCCACAAAAGCCATAAGACTGTAGGAAAAGTGTCAGTGCTCATAGAGGAAATTCCAATATAAATAAATAAACTGAATATAAAATCCACTTAAAGAATTAAAGGCAGTAACCCTGCAACAACCAGAAATTTGTTCAGCAAAGAAAATATAGAATTCAGTGATTAACAGAAGGAGTGCATTAAGTCCTCAGAACATGCAGCAGTTCAGAGTACACCAACACCTCTCTTCTCCACAAGGGTCTGCATGTGGCAAAGGCTACACGCCACAGAGTTTTAAGGGAGTTATACTTAAGAGACCTGCTTCTTCCTTCTTTGGCAACAAATAATCTGAGTCAATAACTGCCAGATAAAACACAGCCTTTATTGAAAAAGCACCCCCAGGTCAACAGGACATACCCTCTTAGAGATGGGTATTAAAATGGAAGTGCCAGGCACCTCTGGAGTTTCAGTCCATGAGGCTGTAAGGTGCACATCTCTGCCTTCCAACTCCACTTCTCCTAAAAGGAACTGTCTTCCATCAAGCTAAGAGACTTTCACCTACCAAGTGATGTACCAGTCTAAGAAAATCTGCTTTGCTCATATTTGATTTTGAAACAGATGTAAAGCAGTAAGAATTAGAGTTCATGATATTAAAAAAATAAAAACTATGTATCTAGCCTATTATAAGCTTTCCTATTTTCATTCATTGTCAACTGGCAATGATCCAACCTGACCAGCAGGTAAAAACTAACAACTAGTAGGGTTATCTGCAAATAAAAGAATACCAAAAACTAGTAGGCCTTTTTTTTTTTTCAGGTTGACTAAATAATTCTGACCAACCAAACAACAAAGATAGTGCTTATTTTCCTGAAAAATCAGTCCTTTCATAATTAATTTCTTGCTGGGCACCTAAAAATATGAAGCCCTTTGGATGATATTGATGTTATTGTTTTCTGAATAATCAACTGAACTAGACAAAAAGCCATTATTCAGAGTATGTATAAAAAGGCACAATCATGAAGGAGTTTTTAAAAAAAGACATTATCAAGTAGATATGATCCAAGTTTCATTTCACTATCTTCAGTCCTTCCAAACAGACTGGATTCTAAAAGCAAAAAAAATTAAGTTTCTCTTTTTAAGCCACTGTTTCGTTAAAATCCTACAGTATTTTTCTGCTGATATAGGACAGAAAGGACAAGAAATAAGACAGAGATATGCTTTTTAGTGTGAGAACTGCACTGACACCACTGATATTGGGTTATTTCTGACAGTAAAATCACAAATAGTGGGAATGAAGTTTGAGGCCCACACACAGCGCTATGAATATGACACATACACTTTGGCTTGCAAATTACATGTAAACCAGCAGCTTTCAAGCCAGGGAGTGTAGAGATGACAGAAATGTTTTTATTTTGAAAGAAAGGAGATGAAGGTGGAGTTGGTAAGCAGGAAGAGTAGTACTTGATAGTGTCCTTTGAGAAGGTGGCATTCAATGGCCTCATTATTGCTGTTTGCTTGTATTCAGCTTCTTAGCAGATATATTTACAGCATGTCAGTCTGAACATTCTCAGAGCACAGCTCTAAATTTTCATTTAGAGATAACAAACATAGAACAGTTAAACATATGTAATCTTGTTTCAGAAACCAAACTTTTAAAGTTCAGGACTTCTATTGTGCTTCTTTGGCTAAGTCCTATTTAAATATTGATAACATTTAAAATTCTGCCACTATTTAACAGCTAACAGAAATCTTTGGTGTGTTAAGGTTAAGAATCCATGAGGGTACAAGCTTCAAAGTATGAACATTCAGGTAGCTCCAGCCCCTCTACTGGAGGATGTAGGTGGGTATTAAAAGAATATAACACCAAAGATTTAAATAGGGTCTGAAATAATCGGCACCATTTAGAGTTGATGGAAGTGGGATGATAAATGAGCTTTTCTCTACAGATCACTTGAGCTCACTTAACAACTACAATAATACACACACTTCCAACTTCCTATTTTAAACTTTAAACCACAATTTAAGAATAGGGAAAACCAGGGAAACTTTTGCCTTAATACGTAATTCTTGTGAAGATTATAAAATTATTTCAGATATTTTCTTTGGCATAATATTCACCAAACACAGAATAACTATTTTTAAATGAGGCTTAAAATAGAAAGCTTGATAAGGTTAAATTATACTAGATCTCAAGATCAATTACACTAGTTCAAGATGGTTCTTGTAGAAAAACCCTGATGCCTAGTAAAGAAAAAGTTAACAGTAATTAAAGACATAAAATACTCTCAAGAGTTTGACTTTGTTTTATAAGCACAGTACAAGAAAGCAAGAAATAAAACAACTTCATTAGCAACTCCAAATATATTTATGATTACTGATTATTTCTTTTTCTAGATAGAAATTGAGAACTGTTCTGGAAATAATAGCCAGGCATAAACAAATTTCTTCTCTATCAGAATCACGTTAATGTGGGACCCTATTAATAACTTATGCTCCAACAGGGATAAATCATGCCAATCCTTTATGACTATTCAGAGATAAAAATGACCTTTCAAATACTATTTCTTTAAAAGTTAGAGTGTGTGTGGGGCACACTGTAGAAGACAAACAAGATCAAAAAGGCAAGAAAATGCATATTAAAATTACATAGAACCATAAAAAAACCAGACAATAACCATTGCCCAGATATTCCCACACGATTCATTATTTAGAGATCAAGCAGGAATTAAGAAATCAAATTTAGACAGCCTAATTGTACTCAAGGGGATCACCAAACACCCTGTCTAGTGTCTTCATAAAACAACTGAATCAATTGTCACAAGATTCTAGTTCCTTTGTCCATTGGCTGGGGTCCTGAATCTGTCAGACTTTAGGACTCTCACCCAATGCCAGAGGATTCAAGTAAAATTATATTTTAACTTCTGTGTGAAACATAATTCAAAGTTTGTGTTTTACAACCCTGCCTGTCATTGATATAGTCCTTATTCTTCCCAACAGGTTCCTATCACACTTAAGCCATTAATTCCAAGTCAGATGCAGAAAGGCAATTTTTTTTTTACCAAAAATAGCCAGATATGCAATTACATTTTTCAGCCACTACCCTTAAAAGAAATTTCAGCATATAATTTTAAAAAGACTTGTAAGACTTTAAAAAAACTCTTAAAATCACAAGAAACACTCTTTCAGTATGCATCAAAATGCTCCTAAATGTTCAAATATTATGTAAACAAACCTGATTTTTCCAAAACTATGCAGAAGACTCATGAGTTCAAATAAAATAGAAAATATAAATCTTAAGTTGCTGTATCAACTTTCTGTAGGCTAATGGCTTAGTAAATCAGGTGGAATGTTAGGGTCTGATCATGAATGTTCATTGTTTGAAATATTCTGTACAGTAGGAGCTGTGTCTAGCCCCAGTAAAGTTCCAAGATATGACTGGTCTCTAGGATCCAACATTTGTTCAGGCCTTACAGGATGAACAATATTTGCAGGCTGTGGTGTGAGAGTGTATTTCTCTAGAAAGGACAGATCTGTGGCTCGCTGATAATCTGCCTGCTCAGGCTGTGGAGGGAGAATGCCATGTGGCTGAGCTGTGTGCTGGACCACATCAGCTTGTGGATCTGGAATCTGAACTGGTACCAGGGTCACAGGCACACAGACTTCTGGAGGTACATTGTGCAGCAAAGTTTTAGCTTCTGCCTGACACACTTTGGCCTCTTCCATAAACTGTTTAGCTTCAGACTGGTAAACTTTGTCATCAGAGGTGTACTGCACGGGTAGGGAGACCAGCTTTTCCTCTGAAGAAGATGTCAATGCCTCTTCTGCAGCCTTTGACCCATGAACGTGATCAATGTGGTATTTCAGCTTGTCCTTCCGTTTAAAAGTTGCATTGCAATGCTGGCAATTAAAAGGTCGAGCATCTGAATGAATAACCATGTGTTTTGTTAAAGTCTTCTTGATTCTAAAAGACTGATTACAGATCTGACATTTGTAGGGTTTCTCACCTGTGAAGACAGAGAAGTTATTCTGAGTAATGCCTGCCTTGTCACCCGTAAGTATGCAAATACATACGTGGCTGTGGCACAGAGACCTGGTATAGAACAATTCTACTGAAAAGAAAGAGCACATGTTTATTTAGCATCAATTTTGGAATCAAAGGAGAACTTTGTTTAGAAGTAATATTTGCTTATCCTTCTCCTTAAATACGACACTTTCAACTTTAGATTTCTGTCAGGTACACACAAAGACAATTTGAATAATATAAATCAAATTTACAACAAAATCAGTCTTTAAGCTGATACAGTGCTGGTATTAAATGAACTTAATTTGCGCTTCTATACATTTCAAAAGGACAATGATTTCCCTAAATATAGGCAGTAAAAACAAAGTCAAACATACAAGGAATTAAACTTTTCTCAAGGGATTTCAAATTCTTACTTAGATTACTCCCTGAAATGCAGGACTTGCCTTGACCACTGAAACAATTAGAAAGTGTGGGCAAATTTAGCCAATAAATGAAAGGAAGAGGTGTGGAGGGCATACCACAGACCTGTGTTAAGGGTTATCAATATTTCAGTTAATAAATCCAGAAGGCAGTATTGAGAAATGACCAACAAATGAGAAGAATAAAGGTCTTACTGCTTCCTGCTGCTTTTGCCCTGAACACTCAAAAGCCACAACGAATTAAATAATTCTATCAATGCTGATGCACAAAAACACATTCCTATGTGTTTTGTAGTTTAGTTGGGGTTTATTTGGTTTTTACCTGAATGTGTCCTAAAATGCATTTCCAAACTTGATTTCCCTTTAAAAACTTTCTTACAGACTTCACACTGGTGAAATGTTGCTTTATACCTTTAAAGAAGAAAATATATTTTATGTTAGATACTTGCTTTTTAAAAAAATCTACTAACAGTGAAGCTATATGCAGTGAAATCTTCACCTGCAGAATAGCTGAATATTAAAGTTTACAAATTTCCTCTCTCATGCTCCAATTTCCTGGCTTACACATACCAAGAATTTCAATCAGAGTCTCTTCAATATTGAATCTTATTCTCTGCTGGAATTGGCACTTAGTATTCAAAGAGCAAAAGACACTGAAACTTCTTTTCTGACCCCAGAAATATCCTTTAGTAAGGATAGCAAGTATCCTTTTGCCCAAGCATCCACAAAGGACTTTCACTTTGGTGGAATTATGCCATCAATAAGGCACTAGGAATGGTTTATGCTATTGGCCAACAAGAAAACACCCAAGATGATAAGCAGATTTGTCCTATACTTTCAGCACAGACACACCTAGAATGGTTTTGACACAACAGTAATGAGTAAAAGCAGTTAAGATGTGTAATTTGAAAGCCACATAGGTCTCATTTCATTTGAAAATCTCTGAAAGGCTTGTTTTTGGAATTAAAGCATCTACAAATTTTCTTGCATTTCAATTTATAGACATAACTTGGGTTATGTCTGTAACTTGGCTCCATTCAGAAGAACTCATTTGCCATTAGATTCTAGAATACCTAAGTGTGGGATAGTTCATACAGTGCATCAAATTTGGTCTGCAATGATAGTATGGTAGAAAACCATCCATTTAGAACAACATTGACGTAGCTAATTAACAGATTGAAGTTTGATCCCTTTTTATAGTTTTATTTTGTTCACTGGATTATGCTACATTTCACTTAAATTGTGAAGGCAATTTTCTGAAATCCAAACTTCAAACCAAAATAATGGCACCTCCATCAAGACTAAATAAAGTAACAGGCACAACACACACACAGATGGCCAGAATTCTGCATCAATACATCAGTCCCAAAAATCAGTTACAACACATAAGTACTTGTAAGTAACCATACTTACTTCTGCCAGACTTTTTCTCCTAGATGAACACTTTTGTAATGAACAGTAAGGTGATCTCTGCGACCAAAACATTTCCCACATTCCTCACACTGATGTGCTTTTTCACCTGCGAAGGCAAAACAAAATACATTATGGTTAAATCTTCTGGAACTTATTAAATGCATAAGAGCTGTAATTGTAAGACATACAGCAGATCCATGTTCACAAAGTCCAACCAATCAAGCTCCTCCATACCTTATTCTGAGAAGGATTCTCTGTTACAAAGTAACAAAATTCAGGAAGGAACTTGGTTCTACCAGAGTAAGGATTTTTATCCCTTGTTATAGTTGACTATTGGTGACCATTTGACACTTCTACAAAGAATTCATGTTCACAGGTTAAAGGCTGCTTCCCCAAACACTGACTGCAGATTCAGGAGTGAATGTACTCTCTTCATCATGACCTGAAATGTGGTATCTTCAGTAATTCAGGGGCTTTAAAAGAGAAGCTTACTTAAACTTATAGAATCATAGAATGGTTTGGATTGGAAAGGACCTTAAAGATCATCAAGTTCCAACCCTCCTGCCATGGGCAGGGACCCCTCCCACTACATCAGGTTGCTCAGTGCCTCATCCAGCCTGGCCTTAAACACCTCCAGGGATTGAGAGGACATCCACAGCCTCTCTGGGCAACCTGTTCCAGTGTCTCACCACCCTCACAGGCAAGAACTTCTTTCTTATCTCCAGCCTGAATCTCCCCTCTTCGAATTTACAACCATTTACATTCAATTTACATTCTTAGTTCTGCCATCACATATCCTATTAAAAAGTCCTACCCCATTCAATTAATCTTAGCTACTAATTTCTAGAACTTAAGATTACACCACAGCAATCATCTTTTTAATTGACCTGATTTATGTAGTTACCTTTTGCTTTTATGCTGCTGTTTAAAAGTATCTTGATTCTTTTTTTTTGAGACATCTTGAGATCTTCCACCAAGTGGCAGAATATTTCTTCTCATCTAAGTAGGAGGAGTGTGGACAGTCAAAGAATGTAACTTTCTAGAGGGGGGAAAGCAAATAGAGTAGAAAAGAGGATTTTTTTTCTTTTTTTTTTTTGTAGTTGAGTTTTCAATGATTTCTTTATTTTATAGTAGATATTATGATTTCAAACACCAAAAAAGAAGCTGTCCTCCAAAATTAAAGGCTCAGGAAGTTTAAACCCTGATCACCTTCATATTTCCTTGCTGCCTAGAAAGTATTTTGCTTTCTAGAAGGCCACATTCGTTTCAGATTCTGTTCTGAAAACAGACAATTTCCTAGTGAATCTTCACTCTTCCTATAGACTTAGTAAACTTTCTGCTCTAAATTCAACACAGATTTTTTTTTTTTTTAATTCTTCCTGATCATCTCCAACTGGCTGTTCTCAGAGTTGGCTCCCATCACTGTCTTTCCTTCTTCCTACTTGGCTGTAACAGAGACTTCAGAAACATCTTTTAGATGTTCTTACATTGAAATGATCAGTGTACAAACTTCAACAGAGACTGTGACAGCTTCTTTTGTGTCGTAGCAATGATGTTTCAAACAACAGCTATTAAAAAAAAAAGAAATCTGAACTCATTGAAAAAAAAATCCTCCTTTTTCACTTTTGCTTTTTTAATTATTTTTAAAGAAATTCACTGTTACATGTTTTTGACTGTCCCCTGGCTTTCTGTATTAACACGGAGGAAACTCTTGGCTTTTAAACCTCGAAAATATGCAAGATTATCCTTAAAAATAGTGAGAGGAACTTTTACCAAGCCTAAAACATCACGTGTACTGAAAAATAAAAAGACTTTTTATTAGATATTATTTCAGAATACTAATTTCCAAGCAAATTTTCAAAGCATATACCTACCTGAGTGTATTTTTTTGTGTTTTGTCAGATGGTCATGTCGAATAAATGTTTTCCCACATTCTTCACATTCATATCTCTTGTCATCATGGTGGACTCTTAGATGAAGTCTGTGTATTATTGTCATAAATATAACCATAATTACAACTTTGTTAATAATTTGTACTGCTAATTTAATGCAAAACACCAGAAGAGCATTCTTTAGGGACAAGAACTTTCAGCTGCTGTATGCTTAAACTATTTTCAGAATCGGAGTTCTGCTCCATTCGTGACATTAATTTAGCAGGATATTTTATCCCTCCACTTATTTTCTCTTTGAATAATAAGGACGTAGAAGTCTTCAATGCGCAAGGAAGTCATGTGTCACAATAGATTTATATGGGGTTCTGTGTCTGTTTACATCACTAGTATATTGTATTAAAAAGTAAATTACTTCTCATCAATATACTTTCAATATTTAATATTCATTTACTAATGCTCTAAGAGTTATAATAAATCAAAACATACACATTACAAGGAATTTTGTTGATAACATGAGTATATATATATATATGTAATCAACTAAGCAAGGCAGTTTAGCAGCTTATATAAAAATCTATAATCTGTACCTGTAAGAGCTCCCATGACGAAAACTCTGCCCACAAATACTGCACAGATGAGGCTTCTCTCCACTGTGGATTCTCAAATGTTCTTTCAAAGTTGTTCTGTTTAACAAAGGCAGCAAAACTTAAGTAATGTCACCACCACTTTAAAGTGAAACAGATCATCAATTTATCAATTTCTTCAACTCTGACAGATTAAACTAAATCCAAACAACTACACGTGCTCATGCTCACAGGCAGCATGGCAACACACCTACTACTTACTGACCCAGCAGAGAAACAAAACACCACCCCAACAAACACTGAAGAAATTATAAATTTCAATGCCATTTTCTATGTAACAATTTCCTTGTTTCTAAATGTAAAAAGGCAGAGCTTTTACAGAGCAAGTTGTCACACTTAATGCTGGAGGTCACTAGCAAAGGGTAAGTGTCAGGAGGATGGAGCCAGGCACTTACTTCCCCGTGACACCCAATGATAGGAAGAGGGGCAATGGGTACAAGCTGGAACACAGGAGGTTCCACAGAAATAAGAAAAAACTTTGTTAGAGTCAGCTTGACAGCCTGGATGCCTTTCTGTGTGACCTGATCTGGGTGTTCCTGCTCCAGCACAGGGATATTCTACGCGTGTGCCTTTGACACTTCCTCTTAATACAGTAGCTCTCTTGAGATTGTCTCATAAACATACTCAGAACTAGTCAATGTACATTAAATATTTCTCTGTTCTGCTGAAGTTCAAGCAAACAACTCCTTACCGTTCCCTAACGGACTTTCCGCAGATGAAACACGTCCATTTTCTCTTTCCTCCATGAGTACACTCTATGTGGCGTTTCAGATTTCCTGTATCATTAAATTGATGGCCACAAATATCACAAGGAAAAGGCCCTACAAAGAGACAGACAGACACACTTGTGGAAGAATCTGGTCCAGTGGGAGGTGTCCCTGCCTATGGCAGGGGGGTTGGAATTACATGACCTTTGAGGTCCATTCCAACCCAAACTATGCTATGATTTACAAAGATTTTGACTAACAAATGTTTAGTACAGGCAGCATATTCTAATTAGGCTTTGTGCACTTTCCACTCAATTACATTACCTCTAATACCAGGTATTCTGTCGAGTTTCATGATAGTAAAGCAAAAATTTAGAATTAATAGTGAAAATTAAGTCTGCCCACTTAGATGGTTTGAAAAACAAAATTCCCATTACTATCAGCAATCTACTACCCATGTGGCAGAAGTAATGAATACGAAATAGTCATGAATAATGAAAAGTCTTTGTAATACTTCAGGAGAAAAGAGCTTTTGAAAAATCTGAAGAAGAATCTGACTACAGTTGAGAACAAATTTTGTGCAAAACATTTTTAAAACAAAAATAGTATTAGTTCTCCTCGCTTTCATTTACATAAAACACAATGCCTCAAAAAGACAGCTGAACAGAAAAGTAAAAAAGCAAACAACAGAAAGAAGGACATTGAAGAAGTTGGAGTGGGTCCAGAGAAGGGCCATGAAGATGAGAGGGCCAGAGCACCTCCCTTCTGAGGACAGGCTGAAGGAGTTGGGGTTGTTCAGCCTGGAGAAGAGAAGGCTCATAGTGGCTTCTCAATACCTGAAGGGGGCTACAGAAAGGCTGGGTTAGGACTGTTTGAATGGGATATGTGGCAGTTCTCCCCTGAATGCCTACCAGAACTTGGAAAAGGGGAGATTCAGGCTGGAGATAAGAAATTCTTTACTGTGAGGGTGGTGAGACACTGGAAGAGGCTGCCAGGAGAGGTTGTGGATTCCCCCTCTCTGGAGGTGTTTAAGGCCAGGCTGGATGAGGTACTGAAAACCTGGTGTAGTGGGAGGTGTCCCTGCTCATGGCAGGGGGGATGGAACTAGATGATCCCTTCCAACTAGATGTACCTTCCAACCCAAACTATTCTATGATTCTATTAATCTAAAAAAACACCCCAAAATACTGGAAAAGAAAGAACTGGAAGAGGAGGTGGAGTGGAAACCAGACATACAATGGTGCCAGATTTACTTTAAATCTATTGTTTACATGTCAGAAGGAGGTTTCTATACCGAGATGGAATTTTTCTTGATGTTTCAGTCTTGCAAATCGGGATTTAAAGTGCTCTTCGCAGTAGGTACACTTAAAGGGTTTATCTTGAGAGTGAAGGATCATATGCTCTTCTAAATGAGGTCTTCGAGTGAAAGATTTCTTACAAATCTAGAAAGGCAAAGACAGATCAGTTATAACCAGATCTATTCCCCTATCTGGAAACTCTTAAACAGCTCAGTTCTTCTGCTCTTTGCAGCAATGTAACACAGTATTATCCAAAAGCATGCACCATCCTAATTTGTAAAGCCTCGCAGTCAGCATCAAAAAGTCTGTTCCACATAAACCCCAGTGGACTGTACTCAAGAAATTAGGAAGCCAATCTATGGTAACCTAAACCAAACTATGGGCAAATTTTGCATACAGCTTTATGTTCCACTCCCCTTCTTTCAACTAAATCCAGTCCTTAACAGACTCTTTTAATAGGAATTTTTAACAGGATAGGTGATGGGAAGACTGGGAGTAAAAGATATAAATTAGAAGAGAGGAGATTCAGGCTGGAGATAAGAAAGAAATTCTTTACAGTGATGGTGGTGAGACACTGGAAGAGGTTGCCCAGAGAGGTTGTGGATGCCCCCTCAATCCCTGGAGGTGTTTAAGGTCAGGCTGGATGAGGCACTGAGCAACCTGATGTAGTGGGAGGTGTCTCTGCCCATGGCAGGGGGGTTGGGACTAGATGATCTTTAAGGTCCCTTCCAACCCAAACCATTCCATGATTCTTTTCCTAGGATATTTCAACACTTTAATTAATCAGAAAATAACCTAATGGAATTAAAGCAATTGGCTTTAAAGAATTTGGCTTGATTTTGAATGTTGAAACAGATCAGTTGGACTGCAGTAAAAGCTTTTTATATAAACTACTGTAGAACTAGTGTACTATCTGTTCCTTTATTTCCTCTGGAAAATTCTCAGACAGCACATATTACAGAGAAAATGCCACTGCCAGCAAAGAAATACAACTCAAAAGGTATTTTAGAGATACAGAACTCCCACAATGTTATTATTATGCAAACTTTTTAGTGCCGTGTTCAGATTAATCAAAACCTAAATATACAAGGAAGAATAGAAGTCAGTATGCAGTTCTACAGACAGAGCTCACTTTCAGGTATTTAAGCTACATATTATTTAACAGCAGAGTCCTGCAGTTTAATAAAAATCAGCCCTAAGCTCACTGATTTCAGTATGAAAAAATCTCCACTCTCAGTAAGAGGTGAATTTAGCACTACCTAAATCCCATACATTAAATCCTGCCATCGATTTCTCTAAATGTATCTGAATAACACTCTTTTAGCCCCTGCAAATCAGAAACAACAGCTTTGTTTAAAAACTCATTAATGTTAAATAAAATATAAGAAAAATCCATTCCTGCCAAAAGCATAATTGCCTTCTTGTTTGTTTTTTTTTTTACTATTTTTACTCTACTGTTTCTGTGAACTTCCTCATGTTCCTGCAGAATTAAAGTATGATCAGCAAATCCTGGTGGTCACACATGTTGGCAAAAGACAACAACCCCAAAAAGTCTGCAGCCTACATTTGTGGCACCTTAGCCCTCAGAAACTAAACAACCTGAAAACAAATTTACAGCTCCTAAAAGTTTTGCTTACTCCCCAACTGCTATTAAAGGTAGAATCATACTCCTAGTTTCATCTCAAAACCATTTTCAATGCATATGAGCAGTTCAAGAACAGTAGCTAATTTTTAAAAGAATTCTTTCTAACATGAACTTTAAATTTTATAGCAAACCAACCCCCTCCTAAACCTGAACATGAGCAGTGTTGCACGGTTCATTCCCCCTACTTCTTATCTTGTAAGAAATACTCTAACACAATCTAACTTCATCTAGAAGACAACAGGCTTTTGTTAACCATGTTAATACCTCCAGCCATGGCACCATCACCTGCAGGGGAACACTACAAAATCCTACAGTTGTTATAAACAGAGAGTAGGAGGCTGGGAGATAAGTGAAAGTTCACAAAGCCAGATGAGTAATTAATGAGTAATTAATTATTATGGCACCTAACATTACAGACATATTGGGGCAAACAGCTGCTTCAAAAAAAAGAAAAAAAAAAGGAAATAGTAAACCAATTCCCTTTAGCAGAAAAAAAAGCCCAGCCCAAAGTAACAAAAAAACCACCTTAAAGTATTATTTGGCAGCAAAGAGACAGAATGGAAGATCATCTTTACAGTAAGACACATGTGCCTCTCCTGGGGGGACAAAAAAGGATTCTGTGATTTTAAAATTAATAATAGTACAAACTCACATTTCTCTTGATGAGCACAGACAGCTAAATGGAATTCTGCATCATTTGTCAATTTTAAAGATTCATCTGGTCTGGGTGCAGAGCTGTCTTGTCCAGACTGTGCTTTTGCTAAGAAAGGTTGGACCAGATGATCTCTGAGCTGTCCCTTCTAACCTGGTATTCTACAACTCTGTGATAAGTGATAGCATTTTGTATTTGTTTTCCTCACTATTGAGAGAGCTTTCCAAAAAGCACATTCTTTATGGTCAGTGTCTGATGGGCAAAATTAAAGGGAGAGCATATATTCTGTTTTCAGTGCATTCACAAAACTCAAGTTTAATAATCTACAAATTGATGTATTTCAACAGCAGCTAATCATGTGAAAAATAGAAAGCCTCCAACCATGTGAGAATTCAGTGTGGTTCTATGTACTCAGTCACAAGCTGGACATACAGAATGAAGTCTAGTCTTTACATGAAGATGTAAAGAAGAAATTTGTACCATTAGATGTCACTGAAACACATACTGCAAGGCACAGAACAACAATGAATCTATACAAAAAACCCAAAAGTACTGAATTGTTACTCACATCACATTTCCAACCTTCACTCTTTGTCTTCTTGATAGAAAGAAATTCTTGTACATTCTCTGGATGAAACCTAGGAGGAAGACAGGAGGTGAAAGCGGTTGTAACCTTTTAAGATAGAAATCACCCAAATCCTAAATATCCATTTCTAAACCCAAAAAAGGGTGTTTCAGTCTTCCTCCAAATGAAAATCAACACAAGTAATTATAGCGAGTGCTGTGTCCAGACTGACTGCTACCTAATCTGAGCAGTCTAAAACCTATAATGGGTAGGGTAGAATTCCCACAGACCCACTACTGCTATTTAGTCAGTCCCTTTGCACTTCCCATAGCAGGTAAGTTGATACTGCTAATCCCATGGCCTTTTAGAAAGTCCTTGTTTAAAATAAGAGTTAGAAAAATAATGCATGCTGTGCTGCATGCATACATACTTTTGCTTCTTGGTTTCTGAACTGTAAAAAAGTACTTTTCAGACCTTGCTCATACTTGCCTTTTGACGTGCTTTGCTAATGTCTTTTTACTTGCGTGCAGCTTATTGCAGTAGGGACATTTGTGTTCCTTTTTATGAAAGTCTGTTTCACTCGAGTGCTTTTTTCTGTGCACTGTCAGGTTGGACTTTGTTGAATAGTGCTGGTGACATATATCACATTCAAAAGGCTTCTCACCCGTGTGCACACGTGTATGGCTCTCATATTTGCCTAAACAACAACAACAAAAAGTCTGATTGCATGAATTGTAACAGGTATCAGCTATAACATACACATCTGAAGTTTGTTGTATGTGTCTCTCAAATGTGACCAACAGCTAAGTACCTTCCACACACAACTAAAGACTTCTACTGTTCTATACTACCGAGAACTTCAGAGTGATCACACACTTTTGATCCAAGATTCCTCCACACATCACCATCTTGACTAATTTTAAAGAGTTAAAATAAAACTGTTCAAGGGTTTAGCAGACCCCCTTGTTCAACCCTACAGCAGACTCTTTGACAGTCATTACACTGATTGTGAAGTATATTTGTCTTGCAATGAACTGGTATTGTTAAGGTACTTTCAAAGGTCAGGACACTGAATGAATGATACAGACCCTTGTAAATTATCTGCATTTGGAAGCCAAGATATTAGCATAAATACTACTCTCATTTCTTTCACATCTTTATTTCCTCTTCTGTTTGCCAGGATATTTTTTCTGAGGACAGAATTCAGACCTACACCAAAGACCTACCCACCTAAAGGCAACAGCAGGCTCTCCACTCCTATTATTTTTTGCTCTGTAGAATATGCATCATACTTCTAGGAGTTAGATAAAGAAAGAGGAAAAAAAAAAAAAAGAAGTACTATTGCTGAAATTTAAAATACAATTGTCTACAATAATACAAGCTTAGGAGGAAGTACTTTATGTATTGCTTGATTGAATTTCTCGTTTTCTTGAGTGCAGAACTAGAATTCCAAGTCATGAAAGAGAAAAGGGCTTCCAGGGTGTGCAAAATCAAAATGCACACCATTATAACCTTAAATTCTCACCAACCATTTATTTCTGCACAATAGCTTTTCAATATTAAAACCAAAGCTATCAAATTCAGAAAAAATTCTACGTTGCTATAATTTTAGGATATGGCATTACATGTATTGTCAGTCTCACCTCTTAATGTCAAATAGCTTTTATGATCTAATTTGTGACCTTGGAAAATTCATTTCACTTCAGCAAGCTAAGAACACTGCAAGTAGGAATTAACACACACACACAAGCCACATTTCATTTTCATCAATTACTCAAAAATTCAAGATTATGAAAGACACAATGTGTCCATTGTATGAACATCAAAAAGGACTGTGAGGAACTTTTTTCTTTCCTAACTCTCATGATTGAAAGTCAATACCTCACATGAGCATAATTTAACATTTATTTCATCTGAAAGAATACAAGAATCTGGCCCATGGTTAGTAATTTACGTTTTATGTGCAAAAGAAAGGGCAGAAAAGATGGAATTTTGACTTTTCTGATCTCCTGAGTAACTACACACCCAGATTTGACTGTAACATAAATGATATTAGCAGAAGAGACTTTGCTTATGAAGTACAACCTGGTGTTAATTACAGATTAGAATAATCAAGCCAGAAGTCAGAGTGACCAGGTCGCAAGCACCCACATATCGTGTAGAATAAAACAATTTCAGACTATTTTACAACGGTGCTATTATACTCAAGCAATAATGACAGCTTTGTTCCTTTAAATTATTTTGAAACAAACACAAGTTTTGGACTTCACCCAATTTATAATTTCATATCTTGCTGTATTTGCCTCCTCTTTTCACGCTGCTTTTACATACTAGATGCTAACATGAATCCAGAGCACTCAAAGAGTATTTAGCATTTCCAGTTTTTTCAAATAACTCATTCAGTTCATTTGTTGGAACTGTTTAGTACCACAACAATTTCATACATTCAGAAAAATCAGCTGCATACTGGATCATTGAGAAGATCCAGAATTACTGAGATGCACTCTCCAGGACAGTGAAAAAGGCTTGGCCTCACCCCAAAGGAAAGAGATCAACCTAACTTGCTCTTACCTATTCGATCAAATTTTTTGTCACACTTGGGACACTGCAGGAGTTTTTTGCTTCCACTCTGAATGATTACTGGAGCTAAGCCTTCGGGAATATTTCCCATGGAATCAACTACCTCAGAACCTTCTTCAGTATCATTCTGCTCTTTTTCACTTTGTTCAGAGTCCGAATCTTCACCAGACATTTCCTCTTCCTGCTCCTCTTCATCAGCATTGCACTCACTTTCGCTGTCTTCACATTCACTTCTCTCAGACGTTTCCTTGTCAGAACTGACTTTTTCCAAGTTGCTGTCAGAGGCATCCCCACTTTCATTGTCACTGCTCTCAAATTTAGCTGGGCATTTGCGGTTTCTCAGAGAGCGTCTAGTGGAAAAGCTGGCCTTCTCAACCATTTTTAACCCATGCTTTCTTTGCAGCGAGAGGGATCTGTGGGCTTTCACCAAATGATTCTCTAGGGACTTCTTGTAACAGAAGCTTCGACCACAAAAAGTGCACTGATGACTATTCAGCAGTTTACCTGTCAGTTCACTGAGTGTTTCTACTGGGGTAGGTGCATCACTTACCACATCAGTCTGTGCATTAGAAACACTTTCATTATTCAGTAACTTTACTGCATCTATGATATCTAAAAATTTTGCTGCTTCCAGCACTAATGGAATCTCATTTTTATATACAAAAAACTCAGAGGTGTAGAGAAACTCGAGCAAATGCTGAAAGACGGAATGAGTGACATGATCTAACGTGACAACATCAGTGCTTGGGTTTTTGCTCAAGCAAGCATGAAAATAACTACTCCCAACAGCCACAACAACTTTGTGAGCATTAAATTCTTTTCCTTCTACAATTATGAGTAAATCACAGAATGAAGGATGTTTCTGCCTATCATCATTTAAGTATTTAAGCAGATTTTTGTTATACTGCAAAGAGCTTAAGAGCTTTCTTTGTTCTGATGATGGTGAATGGTCTCGAGAAGACTCAAGCTGATTTGCAGAAGCTGTTTCTGCAGACTTTGAAACAATTTCTTTTGCACAGTCTACTACAAGAATCTGATCTGAAGTATCTTTTTCATGGCCAAGATGAACCTTTTCCTTTAGATTTACAGCGAGCCGTCTCCTTTTCTTCATTGCAGAAGTGCAACTCTAGAATCAGGAGCTTCATAGATGCTCAGCGAAAAATTCTCCTCAAGACTTAATTCTGTTCCCAACCTTGAGAAAACACATAACAGTAATTGCATAATCTGCAAAGGAATGATGGGAAAAACAATTACTCTTTGCAGTCAGTTGCCTTCTTTGCTAACACTTTGTGAACTTAACTCTTAGTTTTATCATGGAGTCATAGGGTTGGAAGGGACATTGCAAGGCCATCTAGTCCAGCCCCCTGCAGTGACAGGGACATCCTGCACTAGATGAGGTTGCTCAGAGCCTCAGCAAACCTGGCCTTGAGTGTCTCCAGAGATGACACCTCCACCATCTCTCCGGGCAACCTATCCCAGTGCCTCTCCACCCACATGGAGAAGAGCTTTCTCCTAATGCCCAACCTAAACTTAGCCTGCACTAGTTTCAATTCCCCTCGTCCTGTCTCTCCATGCCCTAGCAAACAGCTTTCCTGTAGCCCCTTCAGGCACTGTAAGGTCTCCCCACAGCCTTCTCTTCTCCAGCCTCAGCAGCCCCAGCTCTCTCAGCCTGGCCTCACAGAAGGGCTCCAACCCTTGCATCATCCTTGTGGCCTTCTCTGCGTGCCTTTGGCTTTTAGTAAATCACTAAAACCTCACTAGTTCCCGTTCCAGACCGCGGCACAACGCTACTCAGAGTAAATACAAGGACACCACCCACGATCAGTCCCACCAAGGCGGCTGGGACGGGCGGTGCTGGGCTGCCGGCCAGCCTGTCAAACACCCCAGGGCGGCCGCACACACTTATTATTACACCGAAGCGCAACTGCTTTCCCAACAGCACAGGCCAAGCCCTCTGCTCCCCCCCTTTGGCCGCCCGCCCCAGCCGCCTGTCAGCCCCAAGTACCGAGCACAAAGCTGGGCTCCTGCCTCCTGCAGCGCCTTTATCCCCCAAGGAGCCGAGGGCCGGCGGAAGGACCCTACAACACCCAGCTTGCGGGGTCAAAGCGGTTCGCAGAGCCCGGCCCCCTCGTCGAGGTGGCCGCGAAGGCCTCCCTCACTCACTCCCTACCTCACTCGCTCCGCGTCGAGCGGAACATAAAAATGGCCGCCCCTCCAGCAGGCTCGCAGCCGCGCTGCCCCAGCGGGGCGGACTCACGTACCCGTCGGGCGCTGCCCTGGGCCCCCGCTCGGCCGTTAAACGCCACCGCGACCCCGCCACCGCTTCCGCCGCTTCCGGGTGCGGGCGCAGCGCGCAGACAGGCCACGACCGCGCTGAGGAGCATGCGCGCGCCCGCCGCTCGCCGGGGCGGGGATGGGATGGGCCGGGATATGCCGGGCCTGTCCGGTCTGGTCTGGTCTGGTCTCTCAGCGCGCCCCGGTCTTCCCCTCCCCGGTCTCCAGCTGTTGCCGTTGCCAGGGTCGGCTGTGGCACCGGTGAGCTCGAGCCCGGAAACAAGAGGAAGAGGGCGGGGGGAGAGGCAGTCATGTCCGTGCCGGGAGTTTGTGGCTGACCGCCCTCATAGAGTCCTGAGGCCGGTAGCGGGACCGAGGGTTTGAGGTGTCCGGCGTTACCAGTACGGGCCCTGCCCAAAAGGGCTCCCCAAGTGTGAGCTGCCACATTCGCCTCCGTGGTAAAAATCAGACTGTAAAAGCAAGGAGTGCGGCGCTTAAACAGCAGCCTCTTGAAAATAATTAAGAATTTCCCAGGTGACAGTAGCTTCCCTCAGTAATACTCAGAGTCGCAGAGTTGGAAGGGACCTTGCAAGGCCATCCAGTCCCACCACTGCAGTGACAGGGACATCCTGCACTACCTAAGGTTGCTCAGAGCCTCAATGGCCTGACCTTCGGTGTCTCCTGGGATAGGGCCTCCACCACCGCTCGGGGCATCGCACTGCCCTCGTGGGGAATAGAATCATAGAATGGTTTGGGTTGGAAGGGACCTTAAAGATCATCTGGTTCCAAACCCCTGTTGTGGGCAGGGACAGACCAGGTCGTTCAGAGCCTCATGCAGCCTGGCCTTAGATGTCTCCAGGGATGGGGCATCCATGATCCATCCTCTGGGCAACCTGTTCCAGTGTCTCACCACCCTCATGGTGAACACTCATATCCTTCCAGTTTTCCCCCCACTTTGCCTCTAGGCAGGTTCCACATCCCCCTTTTCCCCTATCTCCTGCCTCTGCCCCACACCAACCCTTTTGCAGCCCGTTTTCCTCCAAATCCCCCACACCTGGGCTCCACTGGAGACTCCTCCCCTCCCCAGGTGTTCCAAATCACCCCCCTCCACTCCCTCTCCTATTTAACAGCAGCAGGGAAGGGCAGCAGCTACCATTTGCCCCCCCGTGGGGCCTGAGGGATGCTCCTCCTGGTGCCTCTGCTGCAGGACATCACTGGTGAGTTGCATTTTCCAAGGGGACACGGTGGGAGGAGAAAGGCCGGGGGGCCTGCTGGCCCCCCGGTTGGTTAGGCAGGGGGAAGGATGGGTGGGGGAGAGGGTGATGGCTTTGTGCTTCCATTTCTTCTCTTAATGGTCTATGGGGTTTGCCTGAGGTCAGAGGAAGGTTTAGCAGGAAAGCAGGAATGTTGTTTGAACTCTGTGTTTCAGCTCAAGGTGCTGTGGATGCAGTTTGTGTGAGTTCAGCCCAGAGGATGTGATTTAGCCCAGGGATGGGACAGCAGCATCGCAGTTTGAGGCTGAAAACAAAAATCTTCACCTTCTTCAGCTTGTCTTCATCCCAGGACCTGCACATATCTAGCACTTACATACTTACAATGGTTTGGGTTGGAAGGGACCTTAAAGATCATCTGGGTCCACCCCCCTTCCATGGGTAGGGACATCCTGCACTAAATAAGTTGCTCAGATCACAGAATCACAGAATGACCCGGGTTGGAAGGGACCTCAAGGGACCTACTGCCTATTAGCATAGAAAAGCAGTTATATTCTGTGACACTTTGTAGCTGATTACATGTTTTTTACTCTGGAAAAATCTTGATGTCTGAGTTTTATTGTAATCTCAGAATCATAGAATAGTTTGGGTTGAAAGGGACGATAAAGATGATCTAGTTCCAACCCCCCTGCCATAGGCGGGGACACCTCCCACTAGATCAGGCTGCTCAGTGCCTCATCCAGCCTGGCCTTAAATACCTCCAGTGTCTCACCACCCTCACCGTAAAGAATTTCTTCCTTATCTCCAGCCTGAATCTCCCCTCTTCCAATGTACATCCGTTATTCCTACTCCTGCCATCCTGTACCCTATGAGAAGGTCCTACTCAAGCCTTTCTGCCTTCTGTTCTGTACTTGTGTTCTCGGAATTCTTTGCCTGTACGTCTGTGGAATCCTCAGTTTTCTTGTTTCCCAGATGGCAAAAAGCAGAGACCAGAGCGATGCCTCCCGGGCCCACTTGGGGGTGCAATTCATCAGCAGATGAGCAATCAGCCTCCCGGGAGTTCCACTAATTGCTGGTGGCTCTGACAATGGGTTTGTCTTCGAGACTTTTAAAGCGCAGGTACGCTGGTAGGGCACCAGCAAACTTGATTCCGCGGCTGTATTTATGATGTGCAAAGGTATATCGGTTGCCTTGTAGCGTACCACAGACTGTGTTGCATTTTTTCAATACAAACACTAAAAACATGATAAGATCAAGGCCTTTCCTCAGAAGGAAGATGCTAGTAAGTTGATGGTGCCAGGGAATATTGCCGACAGGCATGGAGCAGCCAGTGTGTGGAAAAAACCTCAGCTTGCAGGACACAGAGGTTGCCTCTTCTGACTCTTCATTTGCCAGAAGCTCTTTGGAGGTTGCTGGTTGGCACATGGGGCAACCTGACACAGTAAGAGAGTGGACAATTGTGTCTTAGGGCTGAGCCAGAGTTCTACCGCTCTGGAGGAGCTCTGGCACCAGGGAGGACTTTTTAATAGGATGCATGATAGCAGGACTAGGAGTAAAGGATGCAAATTGGAAGAGGGGAAGATTTAGGCTAGAGATAAGAAAGAAATTCCTTACTCTGAGGGCGGTGAGTACCTGGAAGAGGTTGCCCAGAGAGGCTGTGGATGCCCCCTCAATCCATGGAGGTGTTTAAGGCCAGACTGGATGAGGCACTGAGCAACCTGGTCTAGTGGGAGGTGTCCCTGCTAAGAAGGCCAACAGCATCCCGCCCTTCATCAGCTACAGTGTTTAGAAGTAGGGATCATTTCCCTGTCCTGGGCACTGCTGAGGCCCCACCTCAAGTGCTGTGTCCACTTTTGGATCCCTCAGCACAAAAAAGGTGGTGGAGCGGGTCCAGAGGAGGGCGGTGAAGCTGCTGGGGGGCCTGGAGATTAAGTCCTATGAGAAGCTGGGGGTGTTCAGCCTGGAGAAAAGGAGGCTGAGGGGAAACTTTCTTGCACTCTACAGGTACCTGAAAGGAGATTGCAGAAGGGTGGGGGTCAGTCTCCTTTCCCAAGGAACAGGAGATGGAAGAAGAGGAAATTGCCTCATGTGCCATGGGAAGGTCAGACTGGATATTAGGAATTAGGATATTGGCACCATTCCTGGAGTTATTTAAGAGATGGGCAGACAAAGAGCTTAGAGATATGGTTTAGGGATGGTTCTTGGTAGGTTTAGTCTGATGGTTGGAGTTGATGATCTAGAAGGTCCCTTCCAACCAAGGTGATTCTGTGCTTCTAAGGATTAAGTTCAAAGAAAATTTACACAATGCCTAAAGTAAATGACCTGTTACCACAGCTGCCATTGCTATGGTAACTACACTGGAAACAAAATGACCTTGAGCTCTCTGGTCGTTCTGGTTCTTTCAGTATTAATTCTTTTGAAGTTAAAGTGGTACAGGCAAAATTTAACTATATGAATCCTTTCTGTTGCAATGCTTATTTATGCTAAATTTTCTTGACAGTTAATAGAGTATCTGTCATATACAGGAAAAGACTGAATTTTACCTTAATTCAAGAGAGACAGTTTCAACCAAAGAATAAGTTCTTTTTCACTTACATGAGACTGTACAGCATTTGCAAATCATTGAATAGTTTGTGTTGGAAGGGAGCTTAAAGATCATCTAGTTCCAGCACCCCTGCCATAAGCAGGGAAAAGGCAGATGTTTAGATCTGTCCAAGAAAATATTCTTGAAATTTTGAAAGTTAGCTTTGTGCAAAAGGGTTTGGTGTTGGAGGAGACAGTTTCAGCTTGAAATTCTTGTTTTCCATCTCAAAATCTTCACAGATAACAGATGTTTGAATAAAACACAGTTTACGCAGTAAATGGATAAGAAATCAACTCTGATGTTAAGCTCGTAGCTGCCAACCAAACTAAAAGAAAATGACAAAATAGTTGCATGCGGGTTTTAAGACCTGTTTGAATAGCCTCAGTTTATTATAAATATATTCTTTAACAGCTGTTCACTCGTAGTACTCTGTTATGAATCTAATAGCAGAAATATCCACATCCCCTTCCAAAGAGGCACCTTCACTCTGGCCATGCCATTTATCTCAGCTAAATGTCTACTTCTCTAGGACTTTTAAAGCTAATTTGCCCTTGGTTCATGGTGTGTGACACTGCTGAAACTTGACCAGTGATGTAATCTCTCCTTTTTTGTCTCCCAGATCCTGTGTCAGTGATGAGCGGAACTTCAGGAGGAACCCACAAAGCTTGTATTTCCTCCAGTCTGAGACTATGGTTTACTGCCAGCCACCACCTACACACAAATGGTTTAAATTAGGCTGCAAAGGGGATGGTTTATAAGATTGTCTGAAGACTCCCAACAAGACTTTTAGCCAGCAGTGCTGAGTAAAGCCCACTGCTTCCAGCACTGCCAAGAAATTCTTTCAAATAGGACATAAAAAGCCCAGCCTGGTCTCTCAGTTCAGGTCTCTCTGTTGTGCTAATAAGCTGGAAGCCTGTCCTACTGTATGGATGTTTGGCACATGAATTCCACTGATGGGTCTTCTCTTTTTGCCTCCTCTCTAAAAGTGCAGTGAGTCAAATGTGCAGAAAAGAAGGTCAAGTCTGCTCTTACTGTACCAGCCTGCCTCACTTCCTCCAAATTGCTCCACGCTGGGAAGGTGGATGCTTTGCTTTTGCTTGGGCAGTGTTCCCCTGGTGGGCATGGGTTGAATAACAGTGATCCTGGCTGTTGCCACCTTTTTCTGTGGAATTAATATGGCATGGAAGGCTGCTGAGAAAGACTCCACAGAGCAGATTGATTCCTGGAATGCAGCTCCAGTTCAGCCCTGAGGTGAAATCATCAGAGGTCAAGAACTAGAAACTTATCACTGTCACAATAATACAGAAGTTCTCTTAATCATAATCACCTTGGTTGGCAGGGGCCTTTCAGAACATCAGGTCCAACCATCAACCCAACTCTGACAACCCTCATACCTGGACAAAGATTTGAAAGCTTGACCTGCAGATTAGGAGTCTGATGCTCTGCCAACTGAGCTACATGCTTAAGTCTGTTAAGTCTTAATTCAGTACAAGGCTGGATCTGCAGGGGGATTCAGAGACCTGCTGTGTTCCCTTTGCACTTTGGAAGATAAATCAGCTGGAGAAGTGTTCGAGTAGAGAGGAATTGCCCCTGAACATCCCTGCCACCGCTTCTGGCACTGCCACCCTGGTCTGCTCCACCTGGCCTACTACTGCTTGGGAGCCCCAGGGAAAGAGGGGAAGAGGAAGTACTGGATCTTCCCCTCTGCTGCTGTCAGTCTCAAGCAGTGATACAAAACCACCATAAATCTGCCCAGAGAGGCTGTGGATGCCCCCTCAATCCCTGGAGGTGGTTAAGGCCAGGCTGGATGAAGGACTGAACAGGTGTCCTTGCCCATGGCAGGAGGGTTGGAACTAGATGATCTTTATGATCCCTTCCCCAACCCAATCCATTCTATGATTTGATGATAAATTAAAACTGTCCCTATCTGAAACTATGCAGTTGAAACAAACATCTCAATTTTTTTTGTTCTGGACCATGTTTTCAACAAGACAAAAGAAAGCTTTTAAAGTAATTTATCACTGGCATCAAAGAGGCATTTTCATAGAAGTAAGGCAAGAATTGGGAAGAAATGTTAGCTCTGTTTAGATGGTGTATTGTAGCCATCTGAACTAAAACCAGACCAGCTTTGGGCACATGACTGCATGAAAGTTTCACATGCCCAAAATTATCTTTATTTTTCTAGCTGTATCAGCTTTTTTAGCAAAAGATACTGCCTGTTCCAACAAACCTTGCCTTGTTTGCAGCCTTGAACCATCATGTCTGCAATGCTATTACTGACTTTCCAGTAAAATAAACAAAATCAGATTTTTCTGTGCAGAAATAATCTTGACTCTCCAAAAGCTTCCTTATGAAGATTTATAGGGTGAGCCATTTGAAAAGGTTTCTGTGTGTCTTTGATTGTTGGGTTTCCATTGCACTGCATGAGGAGAGATCTTCACATGTTGTTGTAGTGCCATGTGTGCCAAGGCCCCATTAGGATCCAGCAAGGATGGTAGCACAGAACTGATGTCACTGACACTTCTTTCAGTCAGCCAAAAACCAATTATCCCTGGCTGACAGATCAAATTAAGTCATTAGGTAGAGGAAAATAGCAGGTACCTCCCCTAGAGTTAGGTAAATAGGGTCTTATCATCAGGTGCTGTTTGTTGGGCCACAGGATATGAATAAGAGCTATCTTAGTCTCTCTCTTTCTCCATCCTTTCCATCCATGGCTTTTTAACCTGAAGAGAAGTATTGATATTTTGCATAAAAATGCTAATCTTCTAATATATATTCTCCATCATAGAAGGACCTTAAGGGTCCTTCTAGCTCTTCTGACTCTTAGAGAACATGAAGTTAAGAGTTCTGACATGAAAACCCTCAGGTGAAGGCTTTGTACTGATTTGTACTTCCAGATTCTGGTTTTTTATCTAGTGTGCTGGCAAGTATATTGAGATTTTTCAACTCAAATAAATTGGAAACTTGAATGCATATTTGAAATAGTATTAGACTGGGGTACTTAGGAGGTGACTAGTTCATGGATTGTTTGAAGTTGATGAGGCGCCTGAGAGTGCCAGTCTGTTCCTTTTTTTGGGTTAGCATGTAGTTGTGGCTCTCCAAGGTCTTGAGGAATGCATTGTCTGTGATGTCACAAGGAAGAGGTATAGAATTAAAATCACAGAATCACAAAGTTGGAAGGGTCCTTCAAAGGTCATCTAGTGCAACTCCCTGCAGTGACAGGGACATCCTGCACTAGCTCAGGTTGCTCATTGCCTCACAAACCTGACCTTGTCTCTAGGGATGAGAGACCTCCACCAGCTCTCTGGGCAACCTGGGCCAGTATCTCACCTCCTTCAGAGGGAAGAACATTTTCCTAATGTCTCACCCTAAACCTGCCTTGCTCTACTTTAAAGCTATTTCCCATCATCTTGTTGCTCCGTGCCTGGAAGGTTAGTACATGAAGCTGTCAAATCAGCAATAGCTTTTAAACCCTTGTGTCCTTGACTAATATTCACTGTGTGATTCTAAGGATGACTAGAAACAGTCGGATGGAGCTACTAGCTCAGTGTTTATCAAGGCTTTCCAGAGCTTTTTTCCCTTCCCTTTATGACAACCCTTCACATGGTTACAGTTGTCAGGCAATCAGAATTCAGCTCTCAATGTGCAGGAGGAGATTAAAACACTGTTCTGTTCTCTCCTTAATCACTACCCATTTAATTTGTAGATACTGTTTGTTTTGAATCATGAAGTTAACGCTATGTATAATCTACAAAACATTTTTTTCTAATTTTTTCCGCAGTTATAAAAAATTAAGGATGTTTTAGGGTTTTATGAGCATTTTTAGCTCTCATTGTTCATTTGCCCTAGTCCTGTTTATATATATTCTGTACTGCATTGCCAGTTTACTTACAGTCAGGATGAAAGGCAGGAGTTACAAAGCTCACCTGTCTGCTTCCTAAAAGCAAGAAACATAATGAAAGCATCTGTTTCTCAAGCCTCACTACAATGTAAGTGAGAATTTCAGGACTGTCTTTTATTTCAGATGACATTAATTACCTGGTTCCTTAATTATATTTGAATTGTAATTAGAACATTTTCCCAGGAAAATGTAATTAGATTCTGATATCAGCAGGTGGATTGCAAGCAAATAAATTATGCTTTGAGGCCATTACTAAGAAACAGTAGTAAGGACATGCACTGTGCAAGCACATGGCAAAGAGCAAAAAAGTAAAATTAAAAACCCCCATAAATACAGAATTAATTCTGCTTTGCTAGAGCAAAGAGCAAAAAAGTAAAACTAAAAAAACCCCATAAATACAGATTTAATCCTGCTTTGCTAGTGATCCAGTAGCCACAAACAGCCAGTAAAAAATTTTATACAAGAAATCTCTACAGAAAAAGTATTTAAAAAAAATCCAATGACCAAAATAAAAAGTATAATGATTAAATGACAGTTAAATAAGTAATTAAAATGTCAATATAAATGCAATAGCAGGATAATGTCTACAAAATGCAATGCTATGAAAGAAACCTGTATAACTATCATCTTGAAACAACGACATTCCTGAATTAAAAAATGAACAGAACAGTTTGCTGCCTGTGGTGTCTCTGGGGCTAAATCCACTTCAGTGTGACATTATGATCAGTTGTACATTTGTCTTCTGATGTGGTTACTTGTTCTCTTGAGATTAATGTTATTTCATTTGAGAAAGAATCATGATTTTCAAGGAAAACAGTTGAAGGGAAGGACCAGTTCTCAATTTTCCTTTATTGTGAAAAATTGATAGGATTTGTAAGATTTTTATACAAAAAGCTGTCACTTTTTCCAGTGGAGGAGTTACACTCATTCATATCCTTTTCTGCACCTGAATTTTGTGCTACGTGTCTGTAGGGCACTGGAGAGCATCTCATCCACAGTCACAGTGGGTGCTCCAAGAGCTGTTTTGTGTTGGAAGGGCTGACAGATGTTTGGTGCCTTCACATACTAGAGAGTCACTTGTTTTCCTCCTGTTATGAATGGTTCTTAAATCCTGTTTACACTAGCCCATCTTATTGGCATCAAGACAGGCTCAAGAGACTTCAAAGCAAATCTGGAAGTGAGAATGCTTCTCTCTCCTGTGAAATATTTTCCTTTTGCCAAACCAAGCCATGAACTGAAATCTTTTAATATTTGTTTATTGCCATGAAAATATTTTATATAAGAAGTGGCTTGGATTAGTTGAAATGTTTTATGTTTCAAACTTTTGAAAACACATTAATAGCAAGAAGGTTATTCTTTTGGAATTTTTCAAACACTTTGCCCAGCAATTTTAAAAATTAAAGTTTAAAAAAAAAACCTGAAAAACACACAAAAATCCCACAACAAACCCCCCAAAAAAACACAAAACCCCACCCTCTTCCTTCAAAAAGGCTCCAAAAGTTCCCAGCCACTTCTAAGACTGGATGGTTAAGAGACCACTATCTGACTTCATATTGCTGCTCAGTTTTTGAAGCCATTACAATGGCACTCAGTCCAAAACAATTGTGCTTTCTTTTGATTAGGAGAAATGTGAGTGGATAAATTTATTTCCTGTTAGGGCTGAAAAATGTGTCAGATTTGTATAAAGTTTGTCTAGATACAAACATTTTCCTTCCTTTCTTATAAGTGCAACACCTGTCTTCAGAATCAACGTGGCTTCTGACATGCAGAAGGATATGGCCCTAAAAAAATGCCAAGTTATTAGAATCACATTAAGTGAGCACAGATAGTGCAGTCTAGTAGACTAATGACATGGTCTGAGAAACAAGAGAACAACTAGTTATTTCCATAGCTCTAATGCAGTAGCACATGCAGTAAGTTCTGCATGCTCAGCCTTTAGAGAGTTCATGCTGCTTTTTGACCAATTTGGTGTAATTTCATGCTTTGAGGTTAAATGGTTTCCCACTTTACTTAAAGAGTGTTACATCGGATGGGAGGACTAGAAACAACGGATATAAGGGGGTAGATTTAGACTCGGCATAAGAAGGAAGCTCTTTACAGTGAGGGTGGTGAAACACTGGAACAGGTTGCCCAGAGTGGTTGGGGATGCCCCCTCTCTGGAGGTGTTCAAGACCAGGCTGGACAAGGCACTGGGCAGCCTGATCTAGTGGGAGGTGTCCCTGCCTATGGCAGGGGAGGTGGAAAGCGATGATCTTTAAGGTCCCTTCCAACCCAAACTATTCTATGATTCTATGTTAATGTTAATCTGCTTCATTCACTTAATACTGAAGTCTGACAAACCTGCTGCAGGAGTGAAGGAGGTGAAGGCTAATGTGGCTTGTGTTTGATCTGTTCTTCAGTAGTCAGATGCTGCCAGGGATTGTTTCATTTACTCTGATTGATCATATTTAAAAGGAGAGTGAGCTGTATGAGCTGTCTATGAAGATGAGAGGGAGCACAGACAGGACAAGCTGGCCAAAGGACTATTTATTCTGTACCACAGATGTGATGCTCAATATATAAGTGAGATGTGTGATCAGTGCTTGGAACACGCTGGGCAATAGATCAGGAACTTGTGCTGTATCACTTTATTTTATCTGCATTTTTAACATTATTGTTATTCCATTTCTGTTCTGTCATCCTGTCTATCTCATCAAATGATTTTTTCACTTTCTCTTTTCTCCCTCTATCTCTCTTGCCTATTGGAAGGGAACAGGGAAAGTGACTGAGAGGCTACATTCTTCTAGTTGCTGACTGGCAATAAACCTCAGCAGCTATTCTTCAGGTATACGAGTAGGCTGGGGACCTCAAGAAATAGTCCATCGAAACTCCTGTGTGAACATGGAGTTACTCCTTACCACTGGTTAACAACCTCAATTCTGAGTGCAGCCGAAAGCTCAGGAAATCTGCCCTTGCAGACATGAGGAGCTTCTGCAAACACTACAGGCCTCCAGATGGTGGCTGCTGTGAGTCTGATATATTTCCTGCTCCAAATAGACCTTTTCACATAGAATCTTAGAATAGTTTGGGTTGGAAGGGACCTTAAAGATCATCTAGTTCCAACCCCCTTGACACAGGCAAGGACATCTTCTATATCTTTTAGCTTTTCTATGTGGGAACAAACATCTTGCTTATTGAGGCAGCAAAATGGTGTCCAAGAATGGTAACTAGCTTAGAAGTGCTGGCTTTGAATTTCTTGTACCCCAGGACTCAGATTCAGGTGTCTGAGTCCCAGCCTATGCAAAGACACCCACATAACATCTAAAGTGCAATTCAGCAACTGAATTCAGCAACTAAACACCTGGTGAATTAAGGGGTCCTGTGAATACTAACAGAATGGAAATCAATTACAGTAGTAAAACCCACTCTTTCCCCCTCTTGCACCCAACATGATGCTCAGAGATGAAGCTGTGCCATCTCCATTCAGGCAATGTTTTCTTTCACTGTCGTGGGAATAAGGTGACATTGTGTCAGCATGTATGTCATCTTCACCGAGGCCAGCATCACCTCCAGTGATTTAAAATAGGTGAAATATTCTGAATCACCGCAACTTTGGAAGGCAGAATATCTCATTTTACCTTGTGAACAGTGTGATTCAAACTGACAGTCTTTCAGGGTTTAGTTTGGTAGGAAACTGTGGCCTTTAAGAAATGGATTAGCATTAAGCTGAATGCTGTCTTAAGCAATACTCAGCAGGAACTTGATATCCCTTTGGGGCACTTATTGTTACCTATTGTTCCCATAACGTTATCTAATACTTGAGCACAGAGGCCAAGATTTCCAAGAGGAATTTAGTACTTGCCAGGACCCACACTGAGACACTTCAGAGATGCCTGCAGGGTTTTTTTTGCTTTGTGCTTTCTGGAAGTCACATCCTTCAACTGGAAGCCTGCAAATGAAAGAGCTTAAAATTGTCAGATTCTTAACAAAACCTTGCCACAAATGATCAAGACAATGACTGAATAAAGAAAAAGAAAAATCAGAAAGGATATTAGAGATCAAGAAAAAACAAGCAGCTTCCCCATTGGCCTATTACAGGTAGTACTTGTTGACAAGTACTGAATTTTGTATTTCCATTGCAAATCCCAGTATACATGTATAGAGTGTGTGTTGAAATCAAACAAGCTGGGTCCCAGTCCCACCTTCATGGTACTTGCTTTCTGCACCACTACACTGTTGCCTGCCAAAGCTGCTGAATCTGAATTCCTACTGAAATCAGGTGAAATGGTGCATTAATGCCTATAAATATGTAAAAGATGAGTGTCAGGAGGATGGAGACAGGCTCTTCTCAGTGACCTCCAATGATAGGACAAGCTGGAACACAGGAGGTTCCACAGAAATAGAAGAAAAAACTTTGTCAAGAGTGAGGGTGAGAGAAGAGTGTCCCAGGCTGCCCAGAGAGGGTGTGGGGTCTCCTTCTCTGGAGACATTCAAAACCCATCTGGGGATGCCTTCCTGTGTGACCTGGTGTAGGTGTTCCTGCTCTGGCAGGGAGATTGAACTGGATGATCTCTTGAGGTCCCTTCCAATCCCTGATAAACTGTGATTCTGTGGTGGAAAATACTGGTTTAAGTCTCTTCCAAATCCCTTTGAAACTTGCTTGCCTGTACAGTTGTCTCCATTGAAACAGATTGGGTTTTCAATTTAGTGCCAACACTTGACAGTTTTAGGACTTTCTGATCTGGTCTTTGAATTATCTGACTCTCAAGAACAGAAAAAGAGAAGGAGAAGAGGGTTTTGTAAGTCTGTTAACATGTCTGTTCTGCTGAAGTGAGAAGAGTGGAGGTAAAGAGTAAATTTACAACTCATTTAGCACTCCATTATCAGTGCTTCTGTAAAAACACTACTTGCCTCATTTTGTCAAGCACTCCTATAACCTTGACAACCACAGCAATATTACTGGTGCAGAGAGAAACTTCCTGATTAGATGGCTCATTAGCAGCCAGGTACTGAATACTAATTGCAAATTTTCATCTGCCTTGACAAGGCCTGACCTAGCATTCATCTGATGGAATTGCTTTCCTAGTGGTATTAAACACACACAATATGGCAAAAATATGTTATTTTGCAAAAAAAATCATCAAAAGTGAGTGAAAATGACTCATATGCTACTGAGTTCTGTAGGTCCCAGGGGAATTCTGTTCTGCTTTAGAGTCACTTTGTTTTGCCCATCTAACTGCAAAATACTCAGGAGAGATTTCACATGAAAACCAAACAGCTTAAAATTCCATGCCAGAAAAGCAATAATTTGAACAATATATTTCTTAACTAGTACTTGGCCACAAGGAAGTACAAGGGGCCAGCAAACAATGCTTGAAATTCGTGTTGTTGAAAATACAGTTGGAAGTGGAGGCTGGATTATCAATCCCATCATTTCTGTCATCTCCAAAATTAGATATATCTGAGTGAAAATCATAGATTTGCCTAGAATGGAAGGCACTTTTCAGATCATCTAGTCCAGCTATCAACCTATCTCTGACCAGGTTTCTCAGTGCCTCATCCAGCCTGGCCTTAAACATCTCCAGGGAAGGGGCATCCACAACCTCTCTGGGAAAACTCTTCCAGTCTCACCACCCTCACAGAAAAGAATTTCTTTCTTATCTCCATCCTGAATCTTCCCTCCATTACTCCCAGTCATGCCATCCTCTACCCTATTAAAAAGTCCTACCCCAGCCTTTCTGTAGTCCAGAACTTTCAAAAGATATAGTATTTGTTCATATACTTGCTATATGGATTAGTAAAAATGGCAAATTCTTTAAATCAAATGTCAACACACATGTTTACACAATACAGACATGTTCTCAGGCATATCTTGATGCCTTGGGACTGCAAGGTTTGCATACAGCAATCCAAATTTTGGATACACTTCAATAATTTTCAGGAAGGCATCTAGATTTAATAGGTGTAACTGCTGTGTTACCATATTTATTTAGAATTGAAAACTTTGTCTTTTCTTAGCAGAGATTTTGGCACTTTACTTTTAAATATTCAAAAGACTTTTTTTTTTTAAATTGAGTGGTATGCTGTAAGTACACAAATTAGATGTATTTTAACAGCTGACTGAACCATGTCTTCTCCCTCAGTTTTAAACTTCTAGATTAGTACACAGTGCTTCTCTAATAGAAGTGAAATTAATTTAATCAGCAGTTATAACAATAATGAGTATCAAAGTCATGTTAATGGATTATTCAATGGAGACTTCCACAAAAGCAATTTAAAAATTTCTCAAAATCATAACAGAAAATGTTATTCTTCTAATTAACTTATGCAGCAACAAATAATAATGCACTTAAAGCAGACAATCAGCACTGAGTTCAACTGCACAATTTAGCCCAACAGAAGAATTCACAGATGGCAGAATAGTATTTTCTTTTTCGTGTTGTAATGTTTATGTATTTCACTGGATCATTTAACAATCAGAAACTAAACAGACAGATGGCAATGAGAGAAAAACATCCAAACATCAATAAATCTGTGTGGGAAACAAAGGGGATTGCTAGAAGAGAAACAACTGAAAAATACAATTAGCCATTTAATTATATTTAATTGTATAGTTATCTGCCAGGAACTCAGTTCATTGTCCTGTTCATAACTCAGGACATTTGACCAGGAAACCCATCCTGAGCTGCCACGGGGTTGACGGAAGCTCTTTGAAGCAACAGGATTTGAGAGGAATGCAGCTGAGGAAGGGGGGAGGGTAGTGGTGGAGTGGGCTGTTGTCTCAGAGGAGCTGGAGACTGTGGAGCTCAGCCTGTGGGAGGGAGAGTAGAAGCAGAGATCATAGAATCATAGAATAGTTTGGGTTGGAAGGGACCTTAAAGATCATCGAGTTCCAGCCCCCCTGCCATAGACAGAGACACCTCCCACTAGATCAGGCTGCTCCATGCCTTGTCCAGCCTGGTCTTAAACATCTCCAGGGATGAAGGGGCATCTGCTGCTGCTAGAGGGTCTGAGATGTGCCACAAGGTTAGTAGTGAGTGAAGGCAGTTGGACACAAAGGACGTGGGAAAGTAGGACAGGCCTTGCAGCAGGAGACATTTAAAAATTACTCAGTTCACTGAGCTGGAAGAGTGGAGATGAAAACACCTACCCATTCTAAACAACCGCTTTAAATTCACATTGGCACGAACGATCTGCTCCCAAGTCACCTGAAGCCTTAAGCATATGCTTGACTTTAAGTCAAAGATTTCCTAAGCATCAGGGTTGCACTGAATCAGAGAGCCCAAGAGACAATAAAAAATTCATTGAGTATTATCTATTTCTAGAGTATTATAATGTAACAATGGCCAAGCAGATTTTTGAGGGCTGTTCCTAACAAGTGGGAAGTGTAGGAAGCATTGAGGGACAAGGACCAGACAGGCTGGTAGAAGTGAAGGTGGTGCAAAGAGAAAAGTCACTGCCAGATCTCTTTATAGAGTCATAGAATGGTTTGGGTTGGAAGGGACATTAAAGTCCATCTAGTTCCAACCCCCCTGCCATGGGCAGGGACACCTCCCACTACACCAGGTTGCTCAGTGCCTCATCCAGCCTGGCCTTAAACACCTCCAGAATTTCTTTCTTACATCCAGCCTGATGTCTTTCTAGGCCTGCTGAGCCAGGATGCTACAGCAATCATTGTTACAGAATAGCTTACATACAATAAACATACAAATTTAATGCCTAGGATTGTAAGGGGACAGAAGTCCATGATTTGCTCTGGGAAGGTAGCATCTGAACATGGCTGCTGGGGCTGTCACTACCTTCCTTCCTTTTCCCTTTTGCAAGCTCACAGAATCATAGAATCATAGGATTGGAAGGGAGCTTCCGAGGCCATCCAGTTCTACCCCCTGCAGTGAGCAGGGACATCTCCTGCACTACATCAAGTTGCTCAGAGCCTCATCCAGCCTGGCCTTGGATGTCTTCNTGAGAAGCCACTACGAGGTCCCCCCTGAGTCTTCTCTTCTTCAGGCTGAACAACCAAAACTCCTTCAGCCTGTCCTCAGAAGGGAGATGCTCCAGCCCTCTCATCACCTTCGTGGCCTCCTCTGGAGCTGCTCCAACAGCTCAATGTCCTTCTTCTGTTGAGGGCTCCAGAACTGGACACAATAACTCCAGGTGGGGTCTCATCCGGGGCCCAGTAGAGGGGCAAAATCTCCTCCCTTGACCTGCTGGTCCCTCTTCTCTTGATCCAGCCCAGCACTGGCTTGGTTTCTGGGCTCTAGTGCACACTGCTGGCTCATGTTCAGTTTTACATCCACTGACACCCCAAAATCCTTCTCTTCAGGGCTGCACCCAAGCCTTTACTACACTGCTGGGAAAACAGGAATTTCAGGGAGTACAGCAGTGCTGTCTGACCACTTCAGGAACATCTATTACATCTATTTCATTCAGTAATGAAAAGTTTATTAGAGTTTGTTGGAAGCAGGTTAGCAACAGGAAAAATTGGGAAAGAGGAAAGCATGAGGAAAAATTTGAGACTCCATTTAAAAAAACAAAAAGGACAGAAGAATAATTAAATAATTAAGAATCAGTTACATTACTAGTTTTATTTTTTAAATAGATAGCCCTGACAATCTCTACTGTGTTATCACTCTGGTATAGACCCTGTCACTCTCTCTTCAGGAGTCCCTGCAGTGCAGTAGGAATGTGAACATGGTCCTGAGTCCAGAAATGCATCCTGACATCAAGGCTGAAAAGAGTTTTAGCTCAGGGAAAACTCCACAGATTGAATGTTACAATGAATGTTCAGCTGCTATAGGAGCTGAAAAATTTGTCACTTGCCTTTAAAAAAATTCCACTGTTTTAAAGAACTCAATGAGAGATCCAGTGTTTCAGCCCTTCATACTAGTCATGCCCTATTCCCCCCTGAGTCTTCAACAACCAAAACTCCTTCAGCCTGTCCCCAGAAGGGAGCTGCTCCAGCCCTCTCATCATCTTTGTGGCCTCCTCTGGACCCACTCTAACAGCTCAATGTCCTTCTTCTGTTGAGGGCTCCAGAGGTGGGGCCTCACCAGAGCCCAGCAGAGGGGCAAAATCACCTCCTTTGACCTGCTGGTCACACTTCTCTCGATGCAGCCCAAGACCGTGTAGACTTCTGAGCTGCAAGTGCTCCCTGACAGCTCATGTTAATGAGGCGAGATCCTGAAAAAACGCAGTAAGTGCTTGTGCTCTGAGTTTGTGCAGGAGAGCGGCAGTGGGGAGGAGAGGAGCGGGCAGTGGGGAGGAGAGCGCAGCGAGGGAGAGGAGCGGAGGAGAGCGAGCGGTGCTTTGGCACTGGCCGGGCGAGCCGAGCGGAGCCGGTGGTGCCGGTGGTGCCGGGCCGCTCCGGGCAGCAGCAGAGCCGCAGCAGCAGCCCCAGGCGGGCCCGGCAGCGCTCTCAGCGCCCTCCTGTTGAGCCGCCGGGGCCAGACTCCAGTCCGGCTCCCAACAAATCTGCGCCAGGTTTGAAAATTCACTCGGACCTGCCAAAGTAAAACCCAAACAAGCGCGACCGCCCGCCTTTTGAATCGAGGTCTGTGGGTTTGCAGCGAGGGGCACCGGGCAAAGCTGGTTGGCAGCGGACCAGGCGCCTCAGGTCTTACCTCTGTTTGAGAGATGAGGAGGAAACGATGAGGATGAGCAGCAGCCCTTTGGATAGCAGACGACTCCACGGAGGATGTCCTATCAAGATGAATATGGCTCATTCGAGAATTAACTCCCTGCTCATCTTCTACCTCAGTTTTTTGATGCTCCTCCACTTAAAAAGTAAGATTTGTCTTTTTTCTTATTGTTCTGATGTGTCCTCTGGGTAGATGTCTAGACATGTGCTTCTAGCGGGAAGCTTCTGTTGTCAGAAGGCTTTGAAAATTTGATGGAAGTGCCAAAAAAGATTATGTCCATGAAACGAAGTTGTATGAACTCATAACATCGCTTTCCTGATCTTCAGCCTTGAACTTTTCTTTTTTTAACAATGGAGAACACATTTAATACGTTTCATTTATTGAAAGTGCAGTAATAAAATGTTCTGTTAAAACTCTAAACTCTGCATTTTGATACTATTCATCTAGTAAATTTAAAAATAAATTATTAAAAGCTAGATTAATTTATCATTTGCTAATGTTGCTCATGTTATGTATTATGGTACTACCCGCTGCTTTTTTATAGAGTAATTTTTAATTACAGCCTCTGGAGAAATTAGTTATTAAACAGCTGTGTGGTACGTGGTGTTTTAAATATTTCCATCTAAAAGGGAGTATAACAGTCCAACTGCTTGTATAGAGAAATATTCACAGCAGACTTTGACATAAACACAAGTATGTAAAATATTGAAAACCAGGGTGGGTTTTCCTGATAATTTTGTCAAATGGCTGTGAGTAAACACAAGCCAAGGAGGTTCTAAATGGCCTCAGCTGGTGAGGCTGATACATGTTTATGAAAAGCAGTAGCACTTGAACGTGCTTAAAATAAAGCCAGGCAGGATGTGTGTCTGTTTGAGAAGCATGTTTGATTTGTGTTTGCTGAATGTGAATCACAATAAGACACATCTTTGAGCAGCTGCCGTTGAACAAGAAGACTTGGCATTAGCACAGAATGTTGTGTAATCTGGGTCACCTTCTGTTGCTGCATCACTCAAATTGTTTCTTGGACAGTTTACAGTTCAACATGAATTGAAGTCTGAAAAGCAAACAGTGCAGCTGTATCAATGAGGTTTGGGGAAAAAAAATCCAACCCACAACTTCACACTTGAATAAATGGATCATAGAATCATAGAATCATAGAATAGTTTGGGTTGGAAGGGACCTTAAAGATCATCGAGTTCCAACCCCCCTGCCATAGGCAGGGACACCTCCCACTAGACCAGGCTGCTCAGTGCCCTGTCCAGCCTAGTCTTGAACACCTCCAGAGATGGGGCATCCACAACCNTTCTAGTCCTCCCATCCCATATTATGTTAAAAATTCCTTCCCCTGCTTTTCTGTAGGACCCCCTCAGGTACTGATAAGGTACTATGAGGTCCCCTCTGAGCCTTCTCTTCTCCAGGCTGAACAACCCCAACTCCTTCAGCCTGTCCTCATAGGGCAGTTGCTCCAACCCTTTGATCATCTTTGTGGCCCTTCTCTGGACCCTCTCCAACAGCTCAATGTCCTTCCTGTGTTGAGGGCTCCAGAACTGGACGCAATACTCCAGGTGGGGTCTCACCAGTGCCGAATAGAGGGGTAAAATCACCTCTCTGGACCTGCTGGTCACACTCCTCTTGATGCAACCCAGGATTTGGTTGGTGCCTTCTTGGCTGTGAGTGCACACTGTTGGCTCATGTTGAGTTTGTCATCAACTGTTCTTTCTAAATTAGCTTACAACAGAACATACCTTGGGGAAAAAAAAGAAAAAAAAGGATAGATTTTGCATTCTCAAAAGCAATTTTTTAAAGTCTGTGTACTGTAGGGTGAGCAGCCAGAAATTCTCTGAGACAGTCTCCTCTGTCTAATTAAAAGAAAGCAACAGGATCAGTGTTAGTGAAGAAAATTTCACTTATACATGAGACAGGCAAATTAAAATGTAAAAGCTTGGGGAAAGGGAATAAAATGCTAAATGCTTATCAATATTAAAAAAGTCACATTATAAGCATCATACACAAATAAAACATTGCTAGAATGCAATCAAGCTCCCCTGGAATCAGTTAAAAAAAGGAAATAAACACAAGTTTCACAAGTTTTGTCTTTGACCACGGGTGAGCTCTGCCTAATTCAGAATGCCAAAGGGAGGAAAAGTAGTTGTAAGAAATTTTGTGCCTTTTCCTTAGCACAGTTGGTTGGGATGACATTTCAGATGTGGCATGAAATTTTTTCAGATTACAGCCATACAGCCAGGCTCAAGCAAGAGGCTCAATAGATTTGGGGGACTCTCCTTCTCAGGTAGATTTCTGGCAGTCACAAACAGATGGGATACAAATTGCTAAATCAGGATGGAGCAGCTACAGCAAGAGACAGAATCAGCGGGAGGAATGTATCTTTATCAGATGGTGCAGTGTATTTAATAGTTTTCATGTGCATTTTCTCTCAAGAAAGCCTTTTGAAACAATAGTTTCTGTTACTAAAAATGCAACTGTGGACAGATGAAGCAGAGATACAAGCAGACTGCATTTACTTTGTTACTTAAAAGTAACAAAAAAAAAAAAAAGCTGAGCGAGACCAAGGTAGAAAACCTAAAGGATAAAGGATTTTTTAAATCAATTTACTGGACTTGTCTTCCCCCAGAGGATCCTAATCTTAGTGGTCCTGATAATTGTTTATCTGAATAGCTTGGGAAGTAAATAGTATTTAGAAGCTAAGGCTTCCTAAAAACACACCTGTAAATAACTTGTTTTTAACTCATCCATTTTCCTAAGGTAGATATATATGGATAGGCTGAGAAGTGGCCCATACAGACAATAGGCCTTTCAGTGGTGAAATTAAAGCTTTTTTCAGGAATGTTGCTATTGCAAAACAAAATATTCTAATATATCATAAAATTAATGTATTGAGTTAAAAAGAATTTTTTAAAATAGCTCAAATTATTGAAATAATTGTGCACCCTCTTATTTGCAAAACAGCTTGTGCTTTTTGGAAATATATTATGTGATGCCCTTCATTCTGTGTGCAACACTTAAGTGTTGAATTTAGGTAAGCTTTTACTTGAGTCTTATGGCTGCAAATGAGTCTTCTGTAAAGCTGAGCACTAAGGTTTTTTTAAATTATGGTTCTGTCACATGTTCCTTCTGAATGCTCAGGATAAATAAAAGTAATATTTTACATTTATTATCACTAATAACAACACTTAACATCAAACTGTACAATGTACAACCTGCCAGTTGTGGCCGTCTTAGAAACAGTTTTTAGTTTATTTTTTAGTTCTCATTGTAAAAAATGCAATTTGGGGCCACCACATGTAATTCATTTAGTCTACTGGAGTCCCAGCATGTGATGCTGTCAGGTGCAACACCTGTATAAATCCCCATATGGCTGCTCAGAAATATATGCACTTAATAAAAAGCAGGTACAGTTCCATTCTGCAAAGTTAAATTTCTGAAAACATTGTGAGCTTAGTCCTACTTGGTAAAGAAAAAAGGAGCATTTTGGAGAACCCTTGATGCCTCTTGGTTGTTCACTGGTCTACCTTGGGGTAACAGCATTTGGGAGGTCACTCTAAAGTTTGCTGCTGTCCTATCCTTGTGGTTAGGGAGTGCTGCTGGTGAAGGTGTGGAGAGCTTGCACCAACCCTGGGGCAGGATTTCTCTGCTGGCAGGCAATCTTTATCCTAATTCACATTCTGTCTTCTTGATGTCACCACAGAGATCAGCAGAGGCACCTGGTATAGTGGGAGGTGTTGGAACTAGGGGCGTGGAACTAGATGATCTGTAAGGTCCCTTCCAACCCAAACCATTCTATGGTTCTGTGATCCCCACAACTAAGCTACCACAGAGCAAGCCTGTGGAAAGGAAATTGTTAGGATCTAACCAAAAATTCACGTGCTGTTTGTCTCTCAGGGCTCTGCAAAACACTTAATCTATGGGTTGTTTCCTTCCCATGTTGGTTTGCTGAGGGAGCTATGAATCAGTTAAAAGAAAAGTACTTAATTATCTTAATCATCCTGTGTCTCTTTCTCTGCTGGAAATTTGTGTTTGCTGAAACTGGTCAATTTTATTTTCATGGGGCAAAATTAAATCAGATAAAATATGCTAATTATCTTTCCATTGTCATTCAGTACTTGATGTCCCAAACAGTTTCTCCAACCCATAGATGCCAAAGTCTTTTATATAGTACTATATATATATTTTTTTAGGATTATATGCATTTTTAAAATAATCTCCAATAAAGAATATGGCAGACTACACAGAACCAATTATTTTTGCCTAGGGACAGGCTTAGAGAATTTGAGGCTTTTTCAGAAATTGGAATGTGAAATTAATACAGATCTGCAAATTCATTTCTGCCTTGTGCCCTTGTATGCAAGCCCTTGATACATGCTTGGCTTTTTATAGTGATTTGTGAAGTTGATTTTGTTTTCTACCAAATTAATTTTCTGTAAGAAGTTAATCTGGGGGAGGCATCCAGAGACTGTCAGCTCTGTACAAGGAGGGTCCCTGAATCATGATGTGCAGTAGTTGATAGGAAGCATTCCCAAATCCAGAAGAACACTGATAACTAATTGCTGCCATATTATTGTCTAAGAGGAATGACCAGCATGGAAGAAAGATTGTGATAAATACAGTTGTATTTAGGCATTGATTTTGAAAGTGATTCTGTCAAGGACCAAGTGCAAGTTCAGAATCTTTTCTCTTAATCCAACATCTCACCTTTAAATTTTTTAAAAACAGACTTTGCAATTGATTATCTGTCACTAATGCAGGATTGCCTTCTTTTCCTTTTGTCAAAAAAAGCCAGTAAAAAAAAACAAAACTATTTTTTCCAGTTTAATGACTTCGTGGCCTTTCCACAAAGCTGAAGAAAATTACTGTTTGCTTCATAATAGTTCCCCCAAGTGTTCATAAACTAAGAGTTGAACTTCATGTAAGCAAAACATCTGAGCTTTACATGCACCCATTTTCCACCCCTCTGAGAAGCTGCCACTGTGTAGTTTTCCTCCATGGACAAGAATTTTTCCTGCAAGTGTTGCCATGACTCACGCAGCTTCTAATTACTGCTTAATTGCCATGTTAGGAATAAAGCTCTATTGATCAAGAGATTCGTGGTCTTCCTCATACTGCTCATCCCTCAAGCACGCACGGACACAAGTAGCTTCCCAGTGAACGTATTGTTAGGATGTGCATGTGATTGTTTCCTGGTGGATTGAGTACTTAAGCAGATGCTCATTAGGCTGTCACAGGCTGCAGAGCCTGTCAGGGCTGCAGTCAGCAGGCTCCACAAGCACCAGGAGCGCTGCAGCTTTCCCTCTGTCCCAGCTGTTGCATCCATATGTCAAAAATGAAGTATCATCTCGAGTGAGTTTAAAGCAACGGCTTCTTGACCCAGGTGTAAGGGAGTTGGGTTTTGTTTTGGTTTTTGTTTTGTTTTTGTTTTGTTTGGTTGTTTGATTGGTTGGGGTTTTTTTTTGTTTACTTTGTTTTGTTTTTTTAATTTTAATTTTTATATTTTATTATGGGTAACATCTCCATCTGTATAATCACAAGAATCACAAGAAGTCCTAAGGATGTGAAGTGGCAACCCTACAATTTTAAACAAGGAAGCTACTTTCAGTTGTATAAAAGTGTCATTAAGAACATCCTAACCACACTTGTATTTGAGTCTCTATATCCAGATTCTTGAAAGCATCCCAAAGGTGATACAGCTCCCATTGCAGGAGCAGAGCAAGGCTGCCAGGTTACAGACAGACTCTCTGCCATGTGCCTTGTAAACAGATCTGTCAGCACTGAGAACCTGGAAGTTAAACATTTCTCCACGTCCTGCATTAGCCATCCAGAAATTACAATGCAAGAAATCAGCATCCTTGAAAACTTAGCCCTTGAATGACACTCATAAAACACTGTTCATGGTGAAGGAACAGAATGGGAAGTCTGTAGCAATGACAAAAATAAATTTCCAGAAGCAGGTTCCTTTTTGTGATTTGTTAGGATTATTAGGAAAGAGCATGATGGGAAGGAAAGGAGTTTGGGCAAAAGGATGGTGCTTGATCGTCAGCACAGATCTGGTACAGATCTTGAAATCATAGAATCACAGAATGGTTTGGGTTGGAAGGGACCTTAAAGATCATCTAGTTCCAAGCCCTCTGCCATGGGCAGGGACCCCTCCCATATGACCAGGTTGCTCAGTGCCTTGTCCAGCCTGGCCTTAAACACCTCCAGGGATTGAGGGGCATCCACAGCCTCTCTGGGCAACTTCTTCCAGTGTCTCACCACGCTCACAGGAAAGAATTTTTCTTATCTCCAACCTGAATCTCCCCTCTCCCAATTTACATCTGTTATTCCTAGTCCTACCATCACATATCCTATTAAAAAGTCCTACCCCAGCCTTTCTGTAGCCCCCTTCAGGTGTTGAGAAGCTACTCTGAGATCCTCCCGAGCCTTCTCCAGGCTGAATAATCTCAGCCTGTCCTCAGAAGGGAGGTGCTCTGTGCAGCATTGGTGATAATATACAAAAGAAACTAATGCTGTAATATTAAACATACTTCCCACAGGTATCTATACCCAAAGTTTACATCCATATCTTTTTTTTTTTTCCTTTCAGTTACTTTTTATGAACCTAGGACACTTGGTGAGTCTTGTCCCAGCACAACGTTTTCCTCTCTGCTGGAGGAAACTGAGGGAAAAAGAAAACAAAGCTTTTTAGAGAATGGTCAAATCTTGATGGCTAAACTGAGCACTTGCATATTGTAAAGTTGATTGGAAAGGCAAATATTTTGCTGTTATGTATTGACAGGAAAATTATATGTTAGACATGGGGGGAACAATCAATCCACTATTTAGTTCTGTCTGTATCTTGTTCTGAGTGCTGCTGAGAGAAGGGCAGAGGCAATTAGAAAAAAATGCTGAAAAGGCACATCAAAAATTGGAAGATATTTATAAAGGGTAATGGGAAGAGAAGTCTGAGGGAGGACATGATTGCATTGATGAGTTCAGTTGCTCCCTGTGACCTTTGGAAGGGCAAGCTCTGCTAAAGGATGTATTTCAATGCAGCAGGAAGGATTTAAGTGAACTTTCCCAACTGAAGGATGATGAAAACCTCCATATCAAAACTCTTTAATGAACAGGTTAGATAAATGTGTGCCAGAAATTGTCTAGACTGCTGTTTCACAGCTAGTGTTAGACAAATGAAGGGCAGTCAGCACCAACGCTGGGGTGATTTGTGAAGTTCTCAGGGGATGCAGCCCCAGAGAAACACGTCCCTACCCCCCCCCAAGGGCTGTGGTGGTAGTGTGGCTCCTGGGCAGCTCAGACACCGTTCCTGGATTGGGAAAGCAGATGGCTCCTGCACTACAGATTATCTGCTGTTTGAAACAAAGGCAACCCTGAACCTGGCCCTCTTTGTTGCACCAACAACAAAAATGTGACCTAACAGTCAGTTAGGAAACAGGTGTCTCAGTCTTTGAGGCACCAAGTACCTCCTCTTAATTTTTGGGTATCTTAAGCTTTAAATAAGTGCTTTGGCTGTTGAAGGCACTCATTACAATGGGGATAGAGATCATGCCGTTTAGTTTGCAGATTTTGGAGTCAAATCCCTTTTTTTTTTTCTTTTCACTTTGAATATTGTGAAAAATAATGAAGGAATTTGGCTTTTTCGACTGCTTGAAAGAATAATAGTTGTTAAGATACTGCAGAATGGATGCAACTGCCTCAGTCGTTGCTAAACCCATGCTGATATTGAACCTCTCTAACCAAGCAGAGAGAATAGGACATAAATCAAGTGAAACTGCTCCAAGAAGCCACAAGTCGAGAGATCAAAATGAGCAGGAGAACCAAACTTCATTCCAAGGAAGGCCCAAAGACCTCACTTGAAACTGGAAATTAAGACTGAATTTGCTGTCTCCTGTGGAGTCCAGGGGAGTGAAGAACCCTGGCTACCCCGTGATACAACAGAGTAGCCATTAGGGAGACAAGACAACCCTGTTTTTCATTAAGCAAGGTCAGTTAACAAGATAACAGAGATTTTGTATAGTTCTTAGTTTCCTCCAGAGCCTAGTAATAGACCTTGTCTCATTACCTTTGAAATGCATATTAAAGTTGACAGCCCAGTACATGCTAATGAAGATTTTAGTGCTGGTGCTAAACTTATGTCACTCGTCATCCAGGAAAGGGATATCTTGTAACTCTGGGGATAAAAGAATGAAGAAAACGACCATTAAAGGGGAGGGTGGGGAAAGGGGAAATATGATACTGAATTTTTGGTGATAATTGAATTTATGTATTGCTGATGTAATAGTTAATGCATAAATCACCTAGTATTTCACTAGTTGGTGTGCCTCTGACTATGGCTAAGCACCCAGTGCTATATGCTCCTTGGCTTACTAAGACTTCTCCTATATTTAGCTAAATAAAGCTACTAAAGTTGACAAAATTGTGAGTTTTATTTCTCACAAATATACCTGCTATATTGGCAGTGCGATGTAAGAAAATGCCATTAAGGAATGGATTATTAGCAGTACAATTTTCATGGTCAAAAAACCTGAGAAGGAATGGAAAACATGACTTGCCTGCTCAGTCTAAATTCTATAGCCAGCTTTTCATGCCATAGCAAAAGGTGATGCAGGACTGGAACTTACTGTACCAAAACAACTATCAGGAAGTTACTAGGAAAATCTTTCAAATGGCCTTTCTGGACATTCTACCACAAACCAACACTGTTCCAGGAGTCTTCAATCAGATGCTTCATCAAGTGAAGTTTAACATTTTATTTTTATGACAATAGAAATATTTATCAAATATTAAGGTTTTGAAAAATATATGTATATATCCTGCCATTTACCAAGCAATAAAAGGACACGGTTATTCCATTTTCCTTAACTGCTGATATTCAGTGCATTCTCTCTAATAAATAAATAGATAAATAGCAGTCTAAGTGCATTTTATCCTGCCTGCACGCTTTACAGCCAAAGACCTCCCAAAGATACTTCTACTTGTATTTTTTTCTTTCTAATGTACATCTCAGCATTAGGAAAATAACTGAGACAATGCCTCAATCTCCAGGCAGCCTTGATTATTCCCTTTGCTCTCTGTGTTGGCCCAAAAATAAAAAAAAGATCCTGGTAGTTTATTTTCTGTAAGAAGCCTTTAACCCTAATTGACTCATCTAGAGTCACAGACAGTAGGCAGCAAATAAATACGTGGTACATATTATTTTCTAGATTGATATTACAGATTAATTTCTTGATTTTTGAGACAAACACGTCCCACCAGTTCTCACTGCACTTTTCTGTTTCCTTGGTGCCATAACGTATGAAAGCCCTCACAGCAGCAAATGGCAAAAGGAGCCTGACCCACGTAAACCTTTTTCCAATGAGATCTTATGTTTACTTTATATTGATTAGATTTTATTCACCCATAAAAATGGGTCAACATGAAATAGTTTCCATTATTTGACAAATAGCCCAAGTGACAAGGCTTCTGGCTGAGCAGGCTGACACGGGGTGACAGGCACCACACAGCTGCCACTGGAGCTCTGAAGGAGCTCCTCCAGGCTGAACAGAACATGCTCTTCTCCCGGCATCAACAAAACAAGGCTGTGGCTGTGGCTGCTGCTGCTGCTGTTTCAGGGTCAGGGCAGCTCCTGCCTGCCTGAAATCTTATCAGTGGGGACAGCAATCAAAATGCTTTCCAGGCTAAATATTTCTGTGGGTAGAAAAGGGGCACAGGCAGCTAGCCCACTGCATGCTCTGTTTTGCTCTGGCAATTGTGGATGCAGGCACTTGCCTGGTGCATCCTTCTCTTCTGGGAAGCGCTGTGCTTCAATAACTGTGGCCTGGGCTAAGGCTCAGGGCGAGGGAGAAGCTCCTTGCTTCTTTTTACTGCTCTTGCTTGCCTGCCCAAGGAAGGGCAATTGGAATTCTTAACTTTTCCCTTGAATAATGAATAATGAGACAGACAAAGCATCTTGGCCGAAGGAGTTGGGGTTGTTCAGCCTGGAGAAGAGAAGGCTCATAGTAGCTTCTCAGTAGCTGAAGAGGGCTACAGAAAGGCTGGGGTAGGACTTTTCAATAGGGTAGAGGATGGCAGGACTAGAAATAATGGATGTAAATCATTAGAGGGGACATTTAGGCTAGATATAAGAAAGAAACTCTTTACTGTGGGGGTGGTGAGACACTGGAAGATGTTGCCCAGAGAGGTTGTGGATGTCCCCCCCCTTGGAGATGTTCAAGGCCAGGCTGGACAGGGCACTGAGCAACCTGGTTTAGAGGGAGGTGTCCCTGACCATGCCAGGGGGGTTGGAACTCGATGATCTTTAATATCCCTTCCAACCCAAACTATTCTGTTGTATGATTCTATTTATACATGCATCTTTGCAGAGCGTCTGTCTTAAATGGTAAATACAGACCATGGTAAATACAGAACAGCAATCTCACCACTTTGGTGAGATAGATGAGCAAGCTGGAGCTGAGAATCACACACAGAGCTCTGCAAATGTAAGTTATGGGCCAACATGAGATGCAATTCAGTTGCAAAAGTGGTATGTAGCTCATCTTTGAGTCTGCCACTTCCAAGAGCTGCAAGAAAGGCAAAAACACTGCTTGAGGTCTGCCACAGGGCAAAGATGTCCCAGCTGCATCTGATCTTCTCCAGCAGTCCTTTTCCTTCCTTTGATAACCTTTTGGAGAAGGTACATGGAGAGCAGGCTCCAATCTAACTAAAGAAATAGACAATGACAGGGAGAGAAAAAGCCAACAGGGAGAGAATAACACCAATAGATATTACATCAGGGCTATTGAATAGGACAAAAATGAGTAAAATCTTTGTGGGCTCATTTTGTCCCTATTGAAAAGTTAAAACAACATTCAAAGTACAGCTTCTCTTTGATTCCTACCTTTAAGGTTTAGGTAAATTAGTGTTTGTGGGAATAATTCAAGCCTCTTTGACCACTCTCTGTACGTATATTTGGAGCAGTACTTATCATGACAGCAGAATGAACATCTCTACAATGCAACTGCAAAAAGAAATTATCCAGCCAACATTGTGTAGGATCCACCAATTCAGACTTTCTAGCTAAACTCATCTCTTCTCTATCACATTAAATGCAGCTGACATCCATAGCTCTTTATTCACTGCTAATGGCATAGAACATTTTGCAAGCCTCAGTATGTGTAAAAATGCCCTCTACTTGATACATCAAGAACTATCTGTTCTGTTCTCTCTTGAGTATGTTGCAAACGTCTCATTCAATTTAGTCTAACATGTACGCATTTTGGGTCTCTTGGGAAATGGCACGAAGGAAAAAGGAAATTTGCCATTTTCACATTCCAAAGGCTTTTTCAAAGAACAGAGAATTTCTCTTAGAATTAAGTAGACAACTCAGAACTTACAGAATTAGAGAATCATAGAATAGTTCGGGCTTGAAAGTGACCTTAAAGATCATCTAGTTCTAACCCCCCTGCCATGGGCACGGACACCTCCCACTAGACCAGGTTGCTCAGTTCCTCATCCAGCCTGGCCTTAAACACCTCCAGGGATTGAGGGGGCATCCACAACCTCTCTGGGCAACTTCTACCATGATCCATGATAGTGAGGGACAAAATGGAGAGATGTTTGGGGCAAAATTTTAATGGGGTTAAGCAGGAAGGATTGGCACTGAACCCCTTTGAAGGATATGGATAAAAATCTAGACTTAATGGTGGGAAGAAGATTCAGTTCTGTGCACACAGCAGAGCAAAACCAGATCTACTTCTACTGTAACCTAAAAGCCATAAAGACTCCCTAAGATACTGTATGTTATTTGAATAAGTGTTTACCAGCTCTTGGATTCATATGGGCAGTTTCTGTTCCCACAGATCTCTGTAGGCATTATCACAGCCCAGGGTCTGAGGCAAAGAGCTTGCAGTGAACCTGTTGTGTCCCCAAACATTACCTGCAAGCTGACTGTGGTTTTGCTGTACTCATATGTAGTAGGTACATCTGGTATTCCATGAGTAGCACAGAATCAGCAGACCTGAGATCAGTATGATTTATTCTGTTTTAAAATTGCTAGTCCACTTGTTGCAGTGGAGATGCTGCTGTCCTGTCCTGTCCTGTCTAATCAGGACCAGCATGGCTTGGCCAGGAAGTTTGTGGTTGCAATCAAGAGTGGTTTCTTTTCAAGTAGAAGCAGAATGATGGCTTTTGAGATACTTCTGAAGCATCAGAAGGAGTACTACATTCATTAATCTTAATAAGAGAATTTTATTGTCTGTCAACAGTGACCTCTGCTCATTACATCCCAGCTTTTAAATTAAATGTTGAGGTAATGGCATTTTTATTACTATTAAAAGCAAAGGATACTGTTATTACACTTCACAGACATTTTTGTGTAACAGCTAAGCAGCAACCAGAAATAATTTGCATTCTGAATTGCACCATTTCTTCTTTGGGCTGGCACAGAAACATATTGTTCTAGGGGAAACCCACACAGCAATGTGCCAACAATATTTAATTGTGCCTGATTTTCAGACATGCTGTGTCAACTTTTTTGCAGAGAGGGGAACCTTTTCCTTACTTCTATTAACACAACAGCAAACATCTAGAAAGCTGAGAGACTGATTTTCCTGTCTTCTTTTAACCCTGCACATCTTCTGTGCCATAGCTCTAAATCAGCCTAAAGAATCCTGGGTCTTCATGGGTGACTGCTTCTTTTCTGCAATTACTGATGAGCACCAGCACGTCCTTTAGCCACAGGCATGTGATTACACATGCTTACAGTAAACCCAGCTTCCCAAAAATGAAATCATTACAGAAGGTTTTGAAAAGCAGGGATTTCATAGGTAATAGGTGCTGAGCTTTCTGCCCTAGTAGGTGCAGTTTTGAGAAAGGAGGTTGGACAATTTAGAATCACAGAATCATAGAATAGTTTGGGTTGGAAGGGACCTTAAAGATCATCTAGTTCCAACCCCCCTGCCATGGGCAGGGACACCTCCCACTACACCAGACTGTTCAGTGCAGCAGTTCATCTAAAAAGTCATCCAAGTTTGATGCTTTTAGGTTCAATGCTGACATGGATTGCAAATAGACATAGTGCAGGAATAGGGTAGTGATAGAATTGCAAGCTTTTCAGTGGGTAAGTTATTTCATAGGCAACAAGCAAGAAGATTTGTTAGCTATTCACCCTACTTCCTTAAAATGCAATAAATTATAATAAATAAATGAATGCAATATTTTGAAAATACTGAGCCTTTCAAATTTGAAATAGCTAACACATAATTCTTATATTAGAAAATACTACCCATGAAGTACTTTGAGGAGTTTATAATACATTATTCCCTGGAAACTATTTAGGAGTTCACTTTTCTTAAAACTCTCCTGAGGTATTTATAAAGTCATTTAGAAGACAGTAACAATCAGTAACAAAAGCATTAACTGTTTTGGGGCTTTTTTTTCCCCAGAATTGCAATAATATTGACTAATGTCCATCTAAACCCACTTATATGTGATTATCCTGATGTTCAGAAACAGAGCAGAAATAGTAAAAAAACCCCTTTGTTATCCCCACCTCTAAGGCTGAGCAGGAGAGCACAGAACACATGCACAAAGAGCAAATCCACAGATTTGCTGCAAGACCAGTGCTTATTTTTAGATCCTGAAAACTGCTCAAAAGCTGAGTAGCACCTCATTCTGCACAAGCCCTTGGCAGAGCTGAAGTGCTGCTGTGCAGAACTTTGGTGCCAGAATTTAGCCTAGTATGAACTGTTCTTCTGTCCCTTGTTTGCCCCTGTGGGAATTCACTTGTCCTGGTTTCAGCTGGGACAGAATTAATTTTCTTTCTAGTAATTTCTAGGTGTCCCTGCCCATGGTAGAGGGAATTGGAACTAGATGATGTTTAAGGTCCCTTCCAACCCTAACTGTTCTATGATTCTATGATTGGTGTGAAAAGAATGTCGGTAATACCTTTTTTTTTTTTAACTAGGTGATGTTTACAGTGCTTAAAAGACTTTTTCCAGCTTCCAAAGGAGCATAAACAGAATGGTAGAATGGAATATTCCAGACTAAAGGGATCATGATCAGTTTATAAATGGAAGTTATCTGGGAGCAGGAGCAATCACTGCTAAGGACAGTGCCATCTCACCAGGCAATGAATTAATACCACTGTTTTCCCCATTATTTAAAAAATTAAAATGTCTTTTTCTCAACCCATGAAGTTGAGTTGCTTTTCTTCCTTTCATCTCTTTTACTCTTTCCTCCTTGCCCCTCTTGGGAAGAGGGCAAAGAGCAAGTGGGTGAGCAAGAGGCTGTGTGCTTCTAGATGCCCCAGGTCTCCTTTCCAGGATGTTTTAGAAAACAAGATACACTGTGGGGGTGAATTAAATATGTGCCTTCATTCTGCACCAACATAGGAGCAAGATCCTGACCACCTTGCAGGACAGAACTGGGAATGCAGTTACATCACACTCTGGATTGTTGCCAGGATCTGGATGTGCCAGAAGCAGAGGCTGTGGCTCAGGACATCCAGGAAAGTATGCCAAGTGGGAAAACCCTCTGTCATCCTCTAGTGGGCAATGGAATGTCTTTCCATGCTGAGATACACTGCTTAGAAACAGATTTTGGAATCCCTGTTCTTTTGGGAAAGTGTGAATTGTAGAAATTTATCTACTTAATTCAGAACAGTAATAGGGACTGGAACATAGTCTAGAAGATAATATGGGACAAGAGTTAGGGAGGAAAGGCAAACTTGTGAATTAGAATCATAGAATAGTTTGGGTTGGAAGGGACCTTGAAGATCATCGAGTTCCAACCCCCCTGCCATAGGCAGGGACTCCAGGCTGTCATCTAGCTGTCTACACTTTATTCTCTCTCAGCACCCAGGGACAATAGATTTATCACTGAAATATTTTCTCTACAAATCACTCTGAGGACTGACAGCTCTTTTCTCTTTCCCTTCTTCACACTGTCACCCTTCTATATTTGCCTTGACAACGGCTTCACATTGTCTTGACATTGTTATGAAAACTCAATCCCCGCAACAAACAGCCCTGAAAATGTGGAGAAGGAAGAAAAAAGTGTTATGAAAATCATTAAGGAACTGTGAAGAAGCTCAGACTAGCTTTTTCAAAAGCACATTCCTAGTGAGTTTTTAATGCAAACTGCTTTACAAGAGCTTCAGCCAGGGCTGGAAAAAGCCAACTTAGTGAACCACAGTGTCAGTTAAGGATTCTCTACCTGAAATTATGATGTTCCTAAGTGTCAACTCTTACTGCTGTGTCCTGGGTTTGGCCCCAAAGGCCCCTGTGAATGGCAGGTGGACAGATGGTCCCCCCCTCCTTTCAAAAGAGAGGAGAAAAAGGAATAAAGGGATTTATGAGTTTGGAAAAAATTCTAGCCTACTTTGATAGATAATAGAATAATAAAAAAAATGATAAGGAAAAGATAAAAAGGTATACAATGTACACAAAGCCATATCAAGCTCCCAGGATGAGGATCATGTCCCTGTCAGACACAGGAAAGGTCCCAGACTGGGTCAGTGATGGTCAGGAGCTGGATGGTGGATCTGGACTCAGCTCGGATGGGGATCAAAGGCAGATGGACAGACAGAGTCTTTCTTAGACTTCAACCATCAAAGAAAGAGAGAGCTGACCCTTTGATCCCTCAGCTTTTCTACTGAGCATGGGGCAGATGGGATGGAATACTCCTCTTGGTCAATTTTGGGTCACCTGCCCTGTCCACTTCTGCCTGCAGGTGGGACCTCTCTACGTCTTTCTGCTTCCAGCCCCTGGGGGGGGCAAATGATGAATTTTCTGACCCTGATTGCCATAGTGATAAATAAGAGCCTCTACTATCCCATTCACTGGTATAATAAGGTCTTATCAGTCTGAGAGTCAACAGTTTCTGAACAATGTGCAGTTGATGTTGGAGTTCAGTCAGACAGAAGAGGCCAAACTGAAGATTGAAGTTACAAAGTAGAAAATTTGCTCTATTTTACCTCAAACCAGGACATGGTGTGAGTAGAGGTCCTTCGGGAGAGCTAACTCAGCTAGCTCCCAAGGAGCAGGGTATTCTCCATTGCTGTGAAATGCTGACTTCAGCTATTCTCCTATTAGACCTTCACCTAAGCTGTTTAAACTGGGATCCCCTTTATAGGGGAGCCGGGAAGGAAAGGTGGCAGAGGAGAAAGACTTTCTCTACAGGTTAGTTGGCACACTATTTCCCTTTGCAAACAATAACATAAATTTAATTTCATTGGCTCACAACTAAGAAGAGAGTCACAGAATCACAGAATGCCATTCTGTAGTTCTATGATTCTAAATGCAACCACTTTTGAACTTTATAAACCATAGTGGAAATGCTATATGGGATGGTGATGCTCCAACTGACAAGCATGACATTTTGTGCATGACATTTTGTGACAAGCATGCATTTTGTGCATGACAAAGAACTTGGTGCTTCCTTCTGATATTGTTATGCCTAAAAGCTCCCTTGATTTTTAATGGAATAGTATTTGTTACAGTGAGCTACCATTCAAATCTATACCAAAGTGTAGTGAAAAGACATCGTTGCTGAACCTCTAATTAAGTAAGATATTTTGTTTCTTTTAAATTAAAAGCTCTTTGACTAGTACAGCAACAGTGCAAGGCTCCCCATAATTAATAATCCCAATGATTAAAGGCAGTGTGATCCTAAGAGAAAATTACTTTTGAGAATCCCTTGGTATTAAGTACTGAGAATTACTTCCCAATCTGTTCTGCTAGCTCTCAGCACAGTCTGTTGTGTGATCCCTTTGGGATCATAAAACAAGCCCTGTGATAAAACTCTCTGCAAAAAAATGTTCCTTTGCAAGACAGTCACTAGATACTTGCCACATATTTATTATTACAATCACATCTTACTTAATTTTTTACCAGCCAGATCTTTACCATTACACAGAACTCATTTATTTCTATGGCATAATTTAACAAAAAGCCCTGTAACACACACTGCAGCATCATGTCTGGACTCGTATCATTGTGAGGAACGTTCCTTCCCCTAAAATAGAGTATCCTTTCAATTTTTAAATCATTGTATGGCATGAAAGTTCTTTCAGATAGAGAAAGCTTATTGATGTCAAGCTGTGGATGCTTTAGTTCTCTCCTCTTGCTTGCTGGTCTTATCTTCCTTGCCCAGCCACTACACAGCCAACATCCTAAGCTCTCCCTGTGTTGTATGATCAGAGCTGTGTGACATAAAACTCCACTGTCACTGCAACAGAGATGGATACAGCTCATATCCATGGGAACAGCAGGCCAGAACATTGTGCTCCGTATCTTTTTGAGGAGTGTGAGCACTTCAACCCAGCTCTGGAGGCAACTGTTAGCCTGTGGAGCTGGTGCTGTCAGTGACCTTCTGTCCTGCAGGCTCACTTACTAACCACAAAAGTTACTGTAACTTCCCACTGCTGCCCTGTAAATCCAAGTCTGCTGTGGATCAGGGGAAGATAAGAACATGTGGAAAAAAATCTATGGCAGAAAAGTGAGAGCTGTGATGGGAAGGAGACACAAGGAGTCAGATCTCTCTCTTACATAAATTAAACAAAAAGAGGAAGTAAAAGAGAATATTATCATGGAAAGAAAATAATAAAAATAAAACCTCCAAGAAATTACACTACTATACTGATTGCTCTTGGTAGTGCTTATTTATTCATGGTATTAAAGTTTGTATCATTTCACTGGCAAAAATCTTACCGCTCAGATTTGCTGAAGGCTTATTGGATAGCTTTGCATTTACAGCAGATACTTAAGGCTCTTGTGGCAGATGTTTTTGTTATAGAGCACATCACCACATCAGGCTTGCAGAAACAGTTTGCCTTTTTGGGACATTCCTCTCATACAAGAGGTTCTCCAAGGAAGGCACCTGGGCATACTCTGATGCTGGTGAAAATTTGGGGTTTGCTTTGCTACTACAATGAAGCAAAGAGTTGGGGTTGTTCAGCCCTGAGAAGAGAAGGCTCATGGGGGACCTCAGAGTAGTTTCTCAGTACCTGAAGGGGGCTACAGAAAGGCCGGGGTAGAACTTTTTAATAGGATATGTAATGGAAGGGCTAGGAATAATGGATGTAAATTGGAAGAGGGGAGATTCAGGCCAAATATAAGAAAGAAATTCTTTATGGTGAGGGTGGTGAAACACCGGAACAGGTTGCCCAGAGAGGCTGTGGATGTCCCCTCCCTGGAGGTGTTTAAGGCCAGGCTGTAGAAGGCACTGAGCAACCTGGTCTACTGGGAGGTGTCCCTGCCCATGGCAGGGGGGTTGGAGCTAGATGATCTTTAAGGTCCCTTCCAACCCAAACCATTCTATGATTCAGTGATTCTGATTCATCCCCAATTATAGAGTGGGTTTTCAATATCTGCTCTTGCTCTTCCTTTGGGTCAGTCACTCCTCCTCAAAGTACACATGCACACTGGAGACTGGGGTGATGGGAGCTGTGAGACAGGTTCCCCTAGAGATCTCTGCCTCTGTGTGGCTCATGCCAGTGTAATTCTTCCTTTGCTATAGGATGCTTGCACAACACTTTGAATATGGAAGGTGCTTTGAGAGCACTAACACTGCAGTGTAACACATTTTAAAAAAAGCTTAAATAAGTCCATGCCCTCCTCCTCCATCCCTGGCACCTTGAGATTTTTATATCTTAAGCTAAAAAACTCAGTTCAATCTGAAAGCCACAGCCAGGGCAAGCATGGGCTGCTCTGCAAGGGAAAAGAAGCTGGGAGCTAAGGAAGTCAGCAAAGCAGTCAGGGCAGTGGTTGTACTTTGAAGAGTTCCTATTGGATCCTACTGAAGTCCTACTAGATCTGAGCAAGGCAGGTGATGGCAGCCAGGGTTAGCTACAATTCAGTCATTGCTGGAAAAGTCTAGAATCAGTTCTGGGGCAGAGAAACCAGGAACATGGTGTGGATCAGAGAAACCTAGGCAGGTCAAGCCCAGGTCAGAGCCCAAGGCTGCAACAGTGGAGTACGTGTCCAGGGGTGAGAGCCTGACTTTAACAGTAGATTCCAAACCCAGGAGGGCTAGGTCCCTGCTGAGGCTGCCCAAAGCCATGAAGTTGTACTGGCAGCCAGGACAGGGGACAGGCTCTGGGCAAATTTAAATAATATCCTGTACCTGAGTTGTGGACAAGCACAAAAAAGACACAAATGAGCTTGTGATCGATCACTTCACACAGAATCACAGAATGTCAGAGATTGGAAGGGACCTGAAGAGATCATCTAGTCCCATCACCCTGCCAGAGCAGGAAAACCCACACCAGATCACAAAGAAGGGCATCCAGGTGGGGTCTGAATGTCTCCAGAGAGGGAGACCCCACACCCTCTCTGGGCAGCCTGGGACACTCTTCTCTCACCCTCACTGTGAAAAACTTTTTTCTAATATTTCTGTGGAACCTCCTGTGTTGCAGCTTGCACCCACTGCCCCTTGTCCTGTCATTGGAGGTCACAGAGAAGAGCCTGGCTCCATCCTCCTGACATCCTCACTTTCCATATTTATAGACATGAATGAGGTCACCACTCAGTCTCCTCCAAGCTAAGGAGACCCAGCTCCCTCAGCCTTCCTTCAGAAGGGAGATGCTCCAATCCCTTCACCATCTTTGTGGCTCTGTGTTGGACTCTCTTCAGCAGTTCCCTGTCCTTGAACTGAGGGCTCCAAGTTCACTTCAAGTGAACTTTAGGATTTAAGGCTGGTCTGACATCCTGATTTTCTCTAAGGAATAGCTCCTAATACTTCTTCGTTAGAACCAAGATTTTAGTGTTTTAAAGATATCAACTGTGTAAGAAGCAGCTCTGGCTATGGCTATACTGTTAAATAATCCTGCACTTATAGAGATGATGTATCACATTACTGAAGTATTTGTTAAAATTCCAGCTGTGAATAAACTATATCTAGGTTTTTTTCCTGTTTTTATGTAAAAGACAAGGAAGGAAAATTCTCACTTGAGTATCTGGACTGGAGTTGAACATTCAACTGAGAAAGTCAGCAAGCAACTCAATCAGTTAGAAAAGTGCTATGACTTAAAAATATGCCAGGGCTGGTAAGACAGGAGATCTACCAGTCCTGTCTGGCCTGAAAGTGTCAGAAGCTCAGTGCACTTGTATGTGTTCACCACCACACAGACTAGAAACCTTATTCTGCTACATAGTGAAAGGCAGCCATATAAGCTGCATAAATAACCATGTGTAGGAGTCAGCTCCATCATAGAATGGTTTGGGTTGGAAGGGACCTTAAAGATCATCTAGTTCCAACACCCCTGCCATAGACATCTGCCACTAGATCAGGTTGCTTGGAGCCTAGTCCAGCCTGTCCTTAAACACCTCCAGGGAGGGGGCATCCACAACCTCTCTGTCAAACCAAAGACCTGCTTTGTGAATACCATTGGGTAGGAATTCTGACTTTCCTGGCAACCTTCATAAATTCATTAATACCTCTCATAGTAATAGTTTCCATTATTCTTCAAACTCAGTTCAACCTATCTTCTCATATGACAGAGAAGACATATGAGACCTGCAGCTGCTAATCTCTCGGATTCCAATTAACTTTTATTTGATTACACTGCATTGCTGTCAGGTGCAATTGTGTATCTGGGTGTCTTCAAATGAAGGCTTGGCCAGTCCTCTCTAGGACTATAACATGGACAAAGAGAGGGTGGAAAAATACCTCTGCAGGTTATGTAGTGTGTTGGGTGTGCACAAAGAGTTTTGCCAATAATCAGCAAACAGTTCTTGAAATCAGAGGTGAAGCATTCATGGTGGTCCATGAACTGAGACTAGTCCTTTTATGCCATGTAGCTTAGAGGCTTCTGAGCTTACTCTGGAAATTAAATGTTGTAAAGCCATGAAACAAATTCATTCTTTTTCTGTTACACGTGAGTAGATTTTTTAGGAAGCTACAATGCAATGCATTTGCAGGTCAGGAAAGATGCTACAGACATACTGGAGCTGTGACCATGGTGGTCATCACTGTTAGATGAAACCTGGATTCAAAAGACTGGCTCACATTATAAAAGTCATAATAATAATCATAATGACCAATGTTGAAAGGGACCTTTCAGATCATCGAGTCCAACCATCAACCCAGCTCTGACAAGCTTTGAATTATAGCTGGGACTGTGAGTGGGGTTTTTTTGGTTGATGTCAGTGAGTGCTACTTGTGCAGATCACCATCACATCATTGTTCTTCATCAGTCTCAGTGTTCTGACTTTGTCCCTGTTGGTAGCACAGGAGCTCAGCAGGAGGGCAGACAGCAAGTCTGGTTGCACCAGCTCCTCACCTCCCCATTAGACTCCAGCCTGTCCCAAAATACAGGAGCTGTGACTTTTTCCAAGCAGTCTCTAAATCCCAATTGGAAATTAGCTCATGCAGAGCTAACTGTCAGTGATTTCAACTGAAAAGATTTAGTAAATAACAGAAAGGGTTGAATTGTGAACTCTTTTGCAGAGTTGATGCAGGAGAAGAATGACCTTCCAACCTCTGAACTCAGTGTGCATTCTAGTCTTATGGAAGCTTTCTTCTGATTCCTGTGGCATTTAAATCTCAGTGTACTGTATTTCCAGCAACATAATGCTCATCTGACACCGAGTTGATTTTTTTTAAGGTCTGGGGGGAGAGAAGTGGCATTATGATTTTTATATGAGTCCTGTTATACAATACCAAACTGAAATTGTGTGAGAGGAAGACTGTGTGTTGAGCATAGCTGGAGGGACAGAATTTGCTCCAGTGGCTGGGGATATCAGTGTGCTGCTGTTCTGATGTATTTTGTGGGCTTTAGCAACATTTAGTTTTCAGCTGTATGACTGAGAACCTACTGGAGGCAACCTCAACATCTGCACACATGAGTACACAGCTTTGTACCTAGAATCATAGATTGGTAGAATCATAGACTGGTTTGGGTTGGAAGGGACCTTAAAGGTCATCGAGTTCCAACCCCCTCTGCCATAGGCAGGGACACCTCCCACTACACCAGGTTGCTCAGTGCCTCATCCTGCCTGGCCTTAAACACCTCCAGAGAGGGGGCATCCACAACCTCTCTGGGTAACCTGTTCCAGAGTCTCACCACCCACACAGGAAAGAATTTCTTTCTTATCTTAACCCTGAATCTCCCCTCTTCCAATTTGCATCCATTATGCCTAGTTCTGCCATCACATATCCTATTAAAAAGTCCTACCCCTGCCTTTCTGTAGCCCCCTTCAGGTATTGAGAAACTACTCTGAGGTCCTCCCTGAGCCTTCTCTTCTCAGGGCTGAACAACCCCAACTCCTTTTCATGGTGAGGGTGAGAGAAGAGTGTCCCAGGCTGCCCAGAGAGAGTGTGGGGTCTCCTTCTCTGGACACATTCAAAACCCATCTGGATGCCTTCCTGTGTGACCTGGTTTAGGTGTTGCCTCTCTGGCAGGGGCATTGGACTGGATGATCTTTTGAGGAGCCTTCCAGTCCCTGATATTCTGTGATTCTGTGTGATTCTGTGAGCCTGTCAGACTGTGGCTGTGCTCAGCACAGTCACTGCCTGGCTGCTGCTGGAGGTGGTGAGGAACTCTGGCACAGCACAAAGGTGAGAAAGACACTAAAGGAAGATGACAGCAAACAGTAACATCCTTCATTGCAGGGGAACAGCACAGGGGTAGGCTGAGCTTGCAGTGACATTTGGAGAGTAGTGAAAGAGAGACACTGATTTAATAACCAGTTCTGTAACTGGAAACACAAATAGCTTCAATCTTAATGCGCTTCCAAAGCAGCACAAGAACATTCTAACGCAATGCAGTTGTTAGTCTTCTGCCTTTCTTTTGCTTCAGAAAAATTAGCTGTTAATTTACTTTCTTTGGTTTTGTGGGATATAAATGGAGCTGAAAACAAAATTAGCTTTTTTGACAGAAATTTGTGTAGCTGCCTTTTTTCTTTCATGCCTGTGTGCAATGGTGGTTACTATGGTAATAATCCTGATCCAAGATTTAATGCCTGAAAGTGGTTTCTATAACAACATGCCAGGATGCTTTGGAGACACAACTGAAGTTAAAATTTTGGGATTAACACTTTATGATCACAATATTTGTAAGCACAAAAACAAGTGCTAGCTCTCTTGGCAGAAGTTTGTTTATACCTTCCCAAGGTGCACTTTTTCATAGAGCATCTTGAGTAATAATTCCAGCTGTGGAAAGAGCAGGTCAGGTTCTGAGGCTGACAGGTGAATCCTGCAAAGGGGAAGCGACATTACACAGACTGTGAACTGCTCATTGTGTTGAATATTTTAAGCTCATAATCATCTCAGTTGGAAGGGACCTTTCAGATTATCAAGCCCAGCTTGTCACATCAGCTCAACTCTGACAAGCCTCATACATTGACAAGGACTGGAACCCTTGTAGACAGGTATCAAACAGACTTGGAGGTGACATGATAGAGAGAGCAGCTCTGTGGAAAAAGTGTTGGGGGATACTGATGGATGAAAAAGCTGAGCCAACAGACAACTGTGTCCTGGGCAGCATCAGCAAAGCCCTGGGCAGAAGGTCTTAGGAGAGGTCATTCTGCCCCTTTACTCTGATCTCATGAGATCCCACCTGGAGTTACTGCATCCAGCTCTGGAGCTCTCAGCACAAGAAGGACATGGAGCTGTTGGAGAGGATCAGATGAGACCACAAGGATGATGTGAGGGCTGGAGCCCCTCTCCTGTGAGGCCAGAGAGAGAGCTGGGGCTGCTGAGGCTGGAGAAGAGAAGGCTGTGGGGAGACCTCACAGCAGCCTCCCAGTGCCTGAAGGGGCTACAGGGAAACTGGGGAGAGGCTGTTTGCCAGGGCAGGGAGACACAGGATGAGGGGAAAAGGTTTGAAACCAGATCAGGGCAGATTTAGGTTAGACATTTAAAGAAATTCTTCCCCATGAGGGTGGTGAGCCACTGGAACATGTTGCCCAGAGGGTGGAGGCTACATCTCTGGAGACACTCAAGGCCAGGCTTGCTGAAGCTCTGAGCAACCTGTTCTAGTGCACAATGTCCCTGTCACTGCAGGGGGGTTGGACTAGATGGCCTTGGAAGGTCCCTTCCAACTCTATGATTCTATAATTTTATTTTGGGAGATGGCAGGGAAGGTGTAAAATAGCATTTGATCAATTTTCATGAAGTCTGGGACTTAAGTCTTAAGAACTGTGTGGAAAAAATTGAAACCTGAAATTTTCTTTGAAAAAATGAAATTATCTATTCACAGTGAATCATAATGGCAAAAGCTTTTTTGAAAATTAAGATAGCCCCTCACTTGGTTCTCTTTTATCCCAAAGGGCGTGGTTTCATCTCTCCCTCAATTGTCAAATGCTGACCCACAAATGACATCTGCTGTACTTTTCAGTCCTTGGTGAAGGTATCTGATCCCATTCTCTCCCTTAGTGATGAACTGTATTAAGTCTGTAATGGTGCACTGCAGACAGAGCCAAAGCCAAAATATTCATTGAAGACCTAAATGCCTTGGGCAATATTTTATGTATTTTCAATTAAATGCTAATTATTTAATAATCTGGATAAAGTAACAGAGCTTGGTATTTTAGTGACACAGACTCACACACTTGTTCTAAAACCCCAGGGGCAAGTTTTAAACAAGAAATGAACATGAGGCTAGATATAAGAAAGAAGTTCTTTCCTGTGAGGGTGGTGAGACACTGGAAGAGGTTTTCCAGAGAGGTTGTGGATGCCCCCTCAATCCCTGGAGGTGTTTAAGGCCAGGTTGGATGAGGCACTGAGCAACGTGGTGTAGTGGGAGGTGTCCCTGCCCAT
>VZTY01012561.1:0-11189 GCA_013400935.1 Turnix velox | reverse complement strand
ATGTCTCCAGAGAAGGAGACCCCACACCCTCTCTGGGCAGCCTGTCCCACTCTTCTCTCACCCTCACTGTGAAAAAGTTTTTTTCTTATATTTCTGTAGAACCCGCTATGTGAAGTCGTTTATCTACATTAGCTGGTGTAAATTCCTTTTTTAAAATCAAACCTATGAAATAATAAGTATTTGGTTGGTTTTTGAAAGTAGTCAAAGCACAGTAAACTCATCAGTGCTGATGACTACATGGGCATCGAGAAGTTCTCCATCTTGTAGTAGATTTCTTTTCCTAGAAAAAAATTCCTTGCTCTGTTAAGAAGGTCAGAAAAATATCCTCAGTGTATGTAAAAGACCCTGAATTGGGTAGTATTGACAATTCCAAGTCAGTCCTCATTCAGGTGAGGGCACTGTGGAAGAGCAGTTTTGCAAATGACAAACAAGTTCTGGCCATGATGAGAAGATTAGTGAAGTGCAGGCATGATCACAGGCAAGTGAACTCTAGTTCATAGCAATGCAATTGCCAGTGACTGAAATTTGATTTTAAATCCTGCTGCTGATTATGACATTTCATCAATTTGTATGGAGAGCCCTGTCCAGAAATGACAAGGCTTTGCTGGAAAAAACAAAAACTTTCCACCAAAAGGAAACATGCAGAGTTTACTTGGTTTTGTTTGTGGGCTTTGAATGGCTGCTCAAGTTCTCAGAATTTGGAATCAGTTTGCTTTACTTTTGATTTTATTAGCTTCAGATAACAGAATATTTTGAAAAGCACACATGAACTTTCTGTCTCCTGATTCATATGAAAGAACACAACTAAATTTACAGGAAAGAAAGAATCACAGAATGTCAGGGATTGGAAGGGACCTCAAGAGATCATCTAGTCCAATCACCCTGCCAGAGAAGGAACACCCAGACCAAGTCACACAGAAGGACATCCTGATGGGGTTTGAAGGTCTCCAGAGAAGGAGACCCCACACCCTCTCTGGGCAGCCTGGGACACTCATCCTGACAAAGTTTTTTCTAATATTTCTGTGGAACCTTCTGTGTTCCAGCTTGCACCCATTGCCTCTTGTCCTGTCATTGGAGGTCACTGAGAAGAGCTTGTGTCCATCCTCCTGACATCCTCCCTTTCCATATTTATAGACATGAATGAGGTTGCCCCTCAGTCTCTTCTTCTCCAACATAAGTGACACAACTCCCTCAGCTGTTTCTTGTAAGGGAGATGCTCCAATCCCTTCACCATCTGTTGCAGTATGGGCACAGGCTATAAAGGGTTAACAACTGCTATTAAGTTTTCAGAGCAAGAGGCATTGCTCAGAGCCTGAAACGTGAAGGCCTTGGAGCTCGCCTGTGTCTTCGATAGTTTTGGGAAAGTATCGAGGGAGTAAAGAACAAGTAACAGATAACAAGGACTTGTGTACAGCTGTGTGTTGGCAGAAGAACTGTAAGAGGAGGGTCTGACATTAATGCAAGAATGTAACCTGTAACCAATCAGTATGTTAGTAGTATTCATAATTAGCCATCACTGTATATAAGTTTGTCTCGTGCTCTCAATAAACGGATTCTGGCAGATCATATTGATCGTGGAGGTCAGCCCCTTCTTACACCAACCGTCCTACTTCATTAACCATCTTCGTGGCTCTGTGCTGGAGTCTCTCAAGCAGGTGCCAGTCCTTCTTGAACAGAGGGCCCCAGATGTGGTCTCACCAGGGATTAACGCATCAAAATTGCCTGCTTTACTGAGGAACATGAGTTTCCCCATTAGTAGTGAGCAGATCTGTTTCCTACTAATTTAATTTTATCCTCCTATGCTCATTTTCATGCAGTTCCAACACCTCAATTCTTTTGTAGCCTTCCTTTCTGACCAGGAAGAAGTCTTTACTAGGGCAAAATAATGTATTTTCAGTGATGAACAGTTATAGAAGCTCAATTATTTATACAATACCAACACGATGGATTTAAGTAATCTTATCAAAGAGGTAAAATTTGCTGCCTCAGCATTTTAAATATGTCTTATTACTTCTTATGTCTAATAGGTTGCACCGAGTTTAAGAGATGCAGGTATTGACATGTTTCTAGCAGTACTGATGATTTTCCAGTAGATGGCAAGCTTTACTGCAAAGAATTTGATCGCCAAAGACCTCATCTTCATCTGAAGGATTTAACCACGGGGTAAAACACTTGGCAGTAATTCCTCTCATAATTAAATTAATGTAACAACGTTTATAAAGAGAGTGATAATCACCTAAAGTGTCAATCAGTGTAAAGCAGCGTTTTGTTTCCATTTTTTTTACTATTACATAGTTTTAAGACTCTTTTAGAACAATGCAGTGGTGACCTCAGTTATTTAAGAATGAAAACAGCTCCTCTGTACATCTTAGCTAGAACATGAAGCCTTTTCAGTTTATCTCTCTGCAACTTTACCAGACACCAAGCCCCTAAAACACTGACATATTTCCACCCACTTTCTCCACATCTGAGAATACTCTTCAATCACAGGCTCAAACTGGGACAGCCTTTGCATCAGACACCACCATAGGCTGCCACATCAGAGTTTAGCTTCCACTGTCATTGCCATTTCCTTTCTTCCTCCCTCATTTCAACATAGGTCTCACTAGCTCCATAGGCTGCCAAATTCATCCTTCCTCATCTGTTCAGTAAAATTGAGTTTCCTTGGGGCAAGAAGGAAAGAAGTGTAAATAACTTGTCTCAAATGGATGAAAAATGGTGCTCTAACTAGCAATCCAGGATCCAATGATTTTCTGAGACACATATAATTTATAGAATCATAGAATAGTTGGGGTGGGAAAGGGACCTTAAAGGTCATCTAGTTTCAACCCCCCTGCCATGGGCAGGGACACCTCCTACTAGACCAGGTTGCTCAGTGCCTCATCCAGCCTGGCCTTAAACACCTCCAGGGCAGCCAGGGCAACTGGCTCACCACCCTCACGGGCAAGAACTTCTTTTTTATCTCCAGCTGTAATTGCATTAAGCTCCTAATTATCCAGGCAAAAGAAAATAAATGAAATCACAGTTAATATAAAAAATTATAGGGCATTAATATAGAAAACTAGGGGATTAGAACATATCTGAGAGAGTATTGATAAGGAAGGTCCAGAATACTGCTGACTGGAGGAAATCACTACACCATGGCCAGTGCCACGAATTTTGGGTTCAGTGAAAGCTGTGAGCTGGGTGACATCACATTAGAATGACATATCTGCCCTGAATCAAAAACTGAGTTTTAAGAGGTTTGAGGACAATAATTTTAAAGGTAGGCTGAGTCAGAAGTACTGTTTTTCTCCTGTTTAGCTTCAAAGAACAGGAGGTAAAGCTCTAATTGTCCTCCTGCTAATCAATGTTTGGCTTGCTTTTTAAATCAGACCTATCTCAGACTGTATTAAGTGAAGATTAGCTCTAGCAATAAAGATAATATCTTTTCTAGATATTACTCCTCTGCATCTCTGGTATATGTAAGCATGACAACAGATAAAAACTGTTCAAACAAAAACATTTCTGAGTTTTTACTTGCACATGGGGCACTGCAAAAGTAGTAATCAAGAAGCTGTTTCATCGTGATCTTTAAGATCACAGTTTTATATCATGATGGCACTCTTACTGTCAGTGTTGCTACATAGATCACCACCCTGCTTGTTCACACAAGTGTTAGTTAAACATTTCACTCAGTAAAGTATTTCTTTCTTATCTTAACCCTGAATCTCCCCTCTTCCAATTTGCATCCATTATTCCTAGTCCTGCCATCACATATCCTATTAAAAAGTCCTACCCCTGCCTTTCTGTAGCCCCCTTCAGGTATTGAGAAACTACTCTGAGGTCCCCCCTGAGCCTTCTCTTCTCAGGGCTGAACAACCCCAACTCCTTTTCATGGTGAGGGTGAGAGAAGAGTGTCCCAGGCTGCCCAGAGAGAGTGTGGGGTCTCCTTCCCTGGACACATTCAAAACCCATCTGGATGCCTTCCTGTGTGACCTGGTCTGGGTGTTCCTGCTCCAGTAGGGGGATGGCACTAGATGATCTATTGAAGTCCTTTCCAATCCCTGTCATTCTGTGATTCTGTGTGATTCTGTGAGCCTGTCAGACTGTGGCTGTACTTAGCACAGTCATTGCCTGGCTGCTGCTGGAGGAACTCTGGCACAGCACAAAGGTGCAAAAGACACTAAAGGAAGATGACAGCAAACAGTAACATCCTTCATTGCAGGGGAACAGCACAGGGGTAGGCTGAGCTTGCAGTGACATTTGGAGAGTAGTGAAAGAGACACTGATTTAATAACCAGTTCTGTAACTGGAAACACAAATAGCTTCAGTCTTGCATCTCAGGTGTTTTGGAGACTCTTTGTGGAATCTTTGTTTGAAATGCTGTCAAATTACTATTCATCAACAGTAAGTCAAAATTAAAGTGCATAATGGTTTGAACCACTTGCTTGACCTCTAACTGCACCTGACTCATTCTGTTTTGTTGAGTTCTAATATGAAGAGCTTCCACCACAAAGTAATGTATGTACTTCCACCACAAGGTAGTACTGAACTGGAAAATGTGGTTCAATGCCTTTTTCTAATTAAAAAAATAAATTGTCTTAAACACACATAAATGCCTTCCATATTTTTGGCACTCTGTGGACAACCACCAATATAGCTGCACGTGTATTCTTCATGTAGTTAAGCAATTCTAACACTCCAGGCCATGCAAGAACAGCACAGTCTTCTCATATTTTCCTAATTTTTCGTGTTGTATTTATTAGTCTACTAATATATGTCACCATGTTTCCAGTCCTGGTTTTTCTGAACAACCAGGATGTGGAGATGTTGGCTTTGTAGGACATTAGTGTTAAGACCTACACTTCTTTCACTCTTGGTTTTGCCCAGCTGCTGTGAAAGTCCTCAGGATTTTTTGTTTCCTTTCTAGAGTCCCTTTGCATGAGGAATGATTCCAAGTGCCTGCCAGACTCGTGCCAAAAGAATGCTACATGTGATGCTGGTTGTGAAGAAGATGTTTGCTGTTGTGTGGATACCTCAGTGGCTAGTGTGAAGGAACTCTGTAACAAAACTGCTGATCCTTGCTCCTCCAGCCCTTGTCTTCAAAATGCTACCTGTTTAAGTTCTGCTGGAAACCTTAGCTTCACTTGTGAGTGCCCTGCTGGGTATAATGGACCTACCTGTGAAATAGCTGTCAGCATGTGTGACACAAACCCTTGTGAGCATGGAGGAACCTGCCAAAATGGCCTGGGTGGACCCACCTGCCTTTGTAGTGCAGGATACACGGGGAGACACTGTGAGATGGATTTTGATGAGTGCATTTCTGAGCCCTGCCACAACGGAGCAGTCTGCAGGGATGGGGTTGATGAATACTCCTGCTACTGTGTCCCAGGCTACCAAGGCAAGCACTGTGACCTGGAGGTGAATGAGTGTGTGTCAGATCCATGCCTGAATGGGGCAACGTGTCTCAACCGGGTAGGACAGTATGACTGCATCTGCCCATTTGGAAACACAGGTAAACTCTATTAAAAACATTTTTTCATTTGCATCCTGAAGAACCATAATAATTCGCATCCCAAGTTCATATCATCAAATGGTTTGGGTTGGAAGGGACCTTAAAGATCATCTAGTTCCAACCACCCTGATCCCCCACCACATACCATCTTGTCTTCAGGATGAGCACCAGCAGCAGTGGGTGCCTGCGTTACCTTACCTCTCTGAACTCCTGGTAACAGATAGAGAAGGACTGAAGCAGTCCCATGATTACCAAAAAGTCCAGAGCAGTTTTGTGAACATCAAGCTGAAAATGTTTGTCCTCTGAGCTCTGTACAAAGTTTTTGGTCCTCTGGCAAACACCTGTGTTTGATGAGGTTAAAACTGTGGTGTCATAAGACTCGCTTTGTTTGCTAAACACCACAAAGTGTGCTCCAACACCCAGATGTTTAATAAAAACTTCCTTTGCTCAGACCTTCACAGAAAAAGAGGACTAGTTGCAACTAAAACATTATGTAAGTTAAATAGAAAGAAAAGTATGATCAGATTCCCAAACTGCCCATTTCTTGATAATATCATTTTATATGGCTTCATTTTATGGTATGGGTCTGATTTTTCTTGCCTACTTTATCTTCCAGAGAGCATAAATCATCCTTGCAGGAGACAGCACCCTTCACATCTCAAAGCTGTGTTCTGGGGTAGGATGGCAAGAGGTAGCAGACTGGATCATTAAAAGAAGGAAAAGGGAGGCATTTTAGTGCTAAATTAGCAGTCAGGAAAGCAGGGAGGAAAAAAAAAAAGAAGTGGAAGTAAAAAAAAAAAGAGTCCTGCTAGAAAAAGGGGTGAAAAAGTAGCTATTGCTTCAAGAGGTTGAAATGAATAAGAAATAAGTAACTGGGTTTACAGCTCCATCCCCAAATCCCCATGCAGGAGGGGAAGTCAAAGGTAAAAAGCAGCTTTCTCCTGTCTGACACAGCATTTGTTGGAAGGCAGCCCTCAGTTAATATCCCTCATGAGCACAGAGAATGTTATTTGAAGGAAGCTTGTTACCTTCCTGCCACCCTGCTGCTGCCAGCGGGTGTCTGAGCCCAGGCAAGCCAAAGAGAAAACTACACAACCAGGGGAAATCTGAAGAGCAGAAGGAAGGAAAAACCTATTAACAACCAGCATGGTTAGTCTGCAATGATCAGACTCAGCCCAGACCTCCTGTTGTACTCAGGAAGCTGTATTTGTTTAACTGGCACTGTTAGTGGGGTCCAGGCAGAGATCCATAGCCCAGGAACTGCATTTGAAAGAGATGGGTTATACACCATAGAGACAGAGAGAGAAAACATAATGAAATAGTAAAGCCCAACCAAAAAGAAATGAAGATTCAGGTCAACACAAACTGCTGGAAGAAACCTGCTCTGCTGGAGTTGCTCTGCTTTCATCAGGAAATTCTGCTGTTGCTCAGGCTGATGCTCTCTGCTCTCACCAAAAATCAAGTGATGACAAGGGCTCTGCAGTCAGCACCAGGGAGCTGAGAAATGAGGAGAAAAGCAAGGAAGAGAGGTCTGAAATACAACACAGAGGAGGCTGCAGGGTTTTGACATGCAGCTCCAATGCTGTTTTCCAGCAGCAAAGAGACTAATCATCACATTGTAGAGGGGAGCAGCAAACTGCTCCTTCCTTAGCTTTTAAAGGGCTACTTAATAAAGTGATTTATCAGAAGCACTCTTTGGTGCTGTTTTCTGCATCTTGCTGGGAGTTACTTTAAATGCACAAGCCAGAGGGATTACTGGCTGAAAGCCCCGAGGTGTCACCACTGGTGATAAAAATCCTCATTTAGTCTGTCAGGGGACCTCGACAACTGTTATTATCCTGGCCTGACACCATGAATTACTGTGGGAAGTCATCAAGCCTCATCTCATTTCCCTAAGATATTAGAAAGGTCTAACTCTTGGTACGTAGGTAGACAACCTACAGTAAATCCACAACAGTAACACTAACCAAAAGCTTGAGTTATTTGCTGTGGTTGCTACTTGTTTCATGGACTATGACTGCTATTTTCTACGGTTGGTATGCAGCAGCACTTCTTAAAATAGCTGAGAAATGTCACACATAATTCTCCTACAAATGGAAGAGGTTAGAATGCACCAAGAGCCAAAGACTCGAAGACTTAGTACGAAATCTGCAGCTTCTATGATAATGCTCTGCACGTGTGAAATTATTTACAAGACATGTGTCATGCAGCTGTTAAATAATGAAGCTCAACTGGTTTGTTGAAGTTTGGCTGGCTATCTTAATCAAATGCACTTTTCCCTCCATTGCACTAATTGCACTTGCTTTTAATTCACCCCAACAGAGCACAGTGTAAGAGCTTGTTACTGCCCACAGCAAGGAATGTTAATTGTTTGGCTGGACACATCTGAAGCCAGGGAACATTTTAGTGTTCACAGGGGTTCATGGCTGTTCTTAGCCCAAGACAGAAGAAAGGGTTTCAATGGCACACACAATAGGTACAATGGGCTAGGTTAATTCTTGGGGCCATACTTTTTACTCTGGTGTAACTATAGCTGGCACAAACTGTGCAAGGAGGAAAATATTCCTCATGGATCTTTAAATTCTCATGCAATGTTCTTATCAGTAATAGGTACACTGTACAGGTATTTAGGGTAGATGCTATAAGTTTTAAGTGCTCAAAGGCACACAGGGTCCTTTGCAGCCTCAGTAATGGGATGACATCTCTCATGTACAGACCTCACTTCCCAGTAAGCTCACAGCAGTATCATTGTGGATACCAACAGCAAACAGCATTTATATCCAAAAAGCAATTGCCAAGGCAGTAAAAAGTCTGGTTTTTTTCTCCAGCTTTGAAGTATCAAACATGACTCCCCACCTCTTGCCTGGGCTATCAGCTTGATGCTGAGACTCTAGACTGCAAGACTGCAGTGTGAGAGGAGCCTACCAGTACTGGCCACCAGCAGTACTGCCTGTGGTTGGGAAGGTTTTGAAAATAAAGATTAGCAGAGGGCCATACACCCAGACAGTGCCTGCCATAGTCCTTAGTTGCCCACCACTAAAGCATTTGATTGGATTTAGCCCCATTGCCCTCTCAGCTTACTTGGTTAGTGCAATATTGTGAAACCCAGAAGAACTTCATCCTGTTCATGCATGTGGGTAACTGATGGTTATAGAATCATAGAATAGGATCATAGAGTTGGAAGGGACCTTCAAGGATCACCTGGTCCAGGTCCCCTGCCTTGACATGGATACCATGCACTAGATCAGGTCACTCAGAGCCTCATCAAGCCTTGAATGTCTCCAGAGATGGGGCCTCCACCACCTCTCTGAGCAACCTGGGCCAGTGTCTCACCACCCTCATGGTAAAGAACTTTTTCCTAATGTCTAATCTCAACCTGCCCTGCTCTAGTTTCCACCTGTGCACAAAAAGGACAAACCATGCCCCAAGAAACTGAACTCTTCCTTCCCAATGTCTATTTTTTTTATATGCTCTATCCTTGGCATTTCAAAGCTGATACCTTGAAAACAGCTATCTGACACTGTCAAATCCAGATAATGACATTTAAGATCACTGTATACAGATAGAGGAGCATGGGGACAGTTCTCTGTATCTGCTGTGCCTGAGCACTGTAGCATGGGAGAGAGGAAGAGATGATGTGGATATCGATTTCCAGCCATCCTGAGGACATCCAGGTTTGCCTGGAACTACACTAAGCCTGCAAACCTCTAGCATCTTTGATCAGGAGGTGACTTTACAATGTAATTGAAGGCAAACTAGTCTGAAAATGTTTGCTGTATCCCTTTCATCTTTGCCTGAATTTACATTTTATTGACTGGGGCTGTACAAAGTGGTGCACAGCAGGACTTGTTTGAAAAGCAAGTAGTGTAAGAAATAATATTTGTTCTTCAAAGGAACCTCAAAAGTTATAAATATCACCTATATGTACATTCCTGGTCTCTCAATTCACACAGAATCACAGCATGTCAGGGATTGGAAGGGTCCTGGAGAGATCATTGAGCCCAATCCCCCTGCAGGAACACCCAGACCAGGTCACACAGGAAGGTGTCCAGACAGAGTTTGAATGTCTCCAGAGGGGACCCCACACCCTCTCTGAGCAGCCTGGGCCACTGTTCCATCACCAAAAAACCCAACTGAGTGCCCTAACTCCATAAAAACCAGAGTTTTTTAAATAGCAAAAAAAAAAAAAATCATCTCCCCAATTAGCAAAGGTGCTTTGAAAAAAAACCCTAGATGAGATACCTGAGGAATAAAAGAAATAGATGCCTTTAAGGAGCTTTCTGTGAGATTGGTCCTAAAGGATGTGATCCAGCACCCATAAAAGTTTTATCCAGTAAAAGAGTAACTTCAGAATTTGTAATATCTGATGGTTTGGGACTCTGGTCCAGTTGACTCTTGTGGTTTTCTATCTGCTGATATTCTGTCTACTCTTGACCAGGAGCCTTTGCTCTTGATGCTGTAAGCTCATGCAATAACCGTGGCAGGGCTTGTTGGTGCTCGCTGGGGTGGGGTTTTTCCTTTTCCTTCCCTCCCTTTCTGGCATATGATATTTGGCATAGAGCATATTTCTGACAGAACGTTAGGCTGAGGAGAAAATGTGGATCTCATTCTTTCATCTCCCTTCCTCACACGTAGGAAAGGCTGGCAGCAGATGCAGTAAAGGCATGGAAGGTGCTCCCCCAGCTGGGGTGCCAAATTGCATCGGCTGCATGCATGGCGTGGAGAGAAGTTTTCTTTTGAGGCAACATTGCCCAAGGCAGGTTACTGGGCTTGATAGATTAAAGACGTGAACCAAATCAACAACACTGCACTCTCATGTTAATTGTCAGGCTGTTTTCAGGCCTGTAGTTTTAAATTTGCATGAACTGTTGAGGAAGGGCTTGCTTTGTCACATGATTTTTAGTGTTTGCAGTAAGCTGTTAACAAGCTCTGGCAGATTTACGGTCACTAGTCAGACTTCTGCAAACACATTGTTTACAATTACAGCAGATTCACAGGGCAATGACCACAGAGGGATTGCTCACTCTGAATGCAGTCTGCGTTTCCATGAAGCCACAAGAGAGCTTTCCTCTGCTTGGGTCTAACAGTAGACTGCACTTGAAAGCAGTGAACAGCTGACTGGTGAACCTCAAACTGGAGAGATAGGACCAGTGACTTCATCCACCCAGTGTTCTATACATGCTCTGAAGCAACTATAAAAATATATTCTCTAAAATTGCATCGGTAATATTTCTTATCTACTGGAAAGATGAACTTAGAATCACAGAATGGTTTGGGTTGGAAGGAATCTTAAAGATCTGCTAGTTCCAACTCCCCTGCCATGGGCAGGGACACCTCCCACCGCACCAGGTTGCTCAGTACCTCATCCAGCCTGGCCTTAAACACCTCCAGGGATTGAGGGGGCATACACAGCTTCTCTGGGCAACCTCTTCCAGTGTCTCACCACCCTCACAGGAAAGAATTTCTTTCTTATATCTGTCCTGAATCTCCCCTCTTCCAATTTGCATCCATTATTCCTAGTCCTGCCATCACATATCCTTCAACTTGAATGTTTAAATACAATGAAAACCACTTCTGAGCTAACAATCTCAAATTTCATACTGGCATTTTAATATACTTCCAGGGTTTTTTTCCATAACATGGAAATTAAAGAAATTATTCTTGTTTTTAAGCAAAATCATAGAATCATAGA
>VZTY01012560.1:82886-107870 GCA_013400935.1 Turnix velox | reverse complement strand
AAAATAAATACAAGATACATCATTATAACATTTGCCAAATTTTTGTTTCTTCCAGCTTGTCAATATCATCTTCCCATTCTGGTGACAAAGTTCCTAGCACTGATAATCTTTGCCTGAATGAACTATTCAAAGCAAGCAACTTACACAACTGCCTGTTTAAGGGGACTGGAAAATAACTGTCTAAGTGATCTCTGCATAATTAATATTAACAAAGAATAGATGTAGAAAAACAGATGTACTATTACAATAACCCTTATAGTTAATGTGGTTAAAAGTCCAGCTGATATTCTCTCAAAGCAAGGTGTAAAACTCTGACTTTTTAATACTTAACCTACTTTCATGATCGTCCCTTTCACTTGCTGATCAAATATCAAGAAACTTACAAGTAGGAATGTTCATATCCATTAGGAAAATGGTGCTTAAAAAAACTTGACATAAAATTGAAAGATATCTTGAATAAGTCTACATATGCCACATAATTTCAAATGGATATGTAAATATTAAATTAGGCTGAAAGGCAATGTAATCAACAAAACTCATAGGATATGTATTTCAACATCATTCATTCTCCACAGAGCCTCCTCAGATTTAGTTGTGTGGTAGTTGTCTATACAGCATGTTTTTACATTACAGATCTGTATCAGCAATAAATTGTATTATAAAGTAATAACATTAAAAGTGTCCTTTCTTTTTTGTTGAAACCCACCCAGTTATTTAGTTTTTTATCTTAGCTGTATTTGAAATATTTTAAGGAACTTATTGCATATTTATTATTCTTTATTAAAGGGGAGGTTTCTTCAGTTTCTTTCCTGTATAATTTTGAAATCACATTATTGCTGATGCTAACAAAACTTTGTTTAGTAGCTTTTGGGCATTTTTTGAGAACAGGTCATATTTTTCTACACTTCAGTATACTTTTAAAACAAATATGTATGGCTAGATGACCTTTGAAGGTCTTTTCCAACTCAGTGCAAAAATTCTAAAAATACTTAAATTCTATAAGTTCTATGCAGTCTTACAAGCAAATACATTTCCCATTACTAAACATGCTGATATTGAGATAAGGTTGCTCTGTTCACTAGAGCTAAAAGTAGGACAAAAGACCTGAAAAACATATTTTGAAAGAGAAGTAACTTATGCTATGTGTTAGTATTTAGTTGAATATACTGAGAGAAAGAAATTATCTATGAGAAAATTTCACATTTGAGAAAAAAATGAGTAAAGATCATGACAAAAGACAAGAAATAGACAGTAAATTGACAGTGCTGTGACAAGAAAGCATGTGTTGGCTCAGTTTTATTAATGTCAAAACCCAGAATGTCATAATTCAGAAATTTATAATTACCAATGCCAGCCCAGTATTATTTTTCACACTGTGGCAGTATTCACCTCCCTGCCTAATGTTGTGACAAAATATCTTTTAAGTCTCTTTTTTGTTGCTTTTTAATTCTGCAAATGTGGATTCCATGTGATACCCACTAGGCATATGATAAATTGTAGATAATATGAGCATGTAATCCTCCATAGACATTGTCTGTGTCAGGTCAATGCTCATTTTCAATACAGGTTATAGAGTGCAGACCTGAGGAAAAGAATTTGAGGTTACTGGTGAATGAAAAGCTGAATATGAGCCAACAATGTGCACTCCCACCTCTGATGGCCCATTGCATCCTGGGTTGTGTCAGAAGAACTACAGAAAACCAGTTGAGAGAAACAATTCTACCCCTTCACTCTGTTCTTGTTAGACTCACCTGGAGTACTGCATCCAGCCCTGGAGCCCTCAGCACAAGAGGGACATAAACCTTTTGGAGAGGATTTTGAGGAGGGCCTTGATGATGATCGGGGAATGGAGTAGCCCTCCTATGAGGACAGGCTGAGAGAGTTGGGGCTGCTCAGCCTGGTGAAGAAGCTCCAGGGAGTCCTCATAGTGGCCTCCAGGTACATAAAAGGGCATAGAAGAGAGCCAGGGAGGGAATATTTGCCAAGGCAATAGTCAAGGAGAAATATTTTTAAACCACAGCAGGGCAGCTTTAAATCAGACATCAGGTAGAAGCTCTTAACCATGTAGCTCATGAGAAACTAGAGTAGGTTGCCCAGAGATGTTGTGGAGACCCTGTCCCTGGTAATACTTAAGGGCTGGCTTTAAGCAACCTGATATACTGGATATCCCTGCTCACTGCACAAGGATTGGGTTAGATGACCTTTGAAGGTCTTTTCCAACTCAGTGCAAAAATTCTATAAATACTTAAATTCTATAAATTCTATGATTCTATAATTACATTGTGAAAGACATAGATGCAAACTTCATGCTTAAGATGCTATAATGAATTTCAGGAAAATAATTTTTAATATTGCTATTAGTTGTAGCAGACCTTTGCTGTGTGGCAGGCTGCTTGGTCTTGGATATACAAACTAGCTGAACAACGTGAACTCCTGAATTCTCCAAAATCACACAAGATTTTGTTGCTGAAATTTCTTATGTTCATTTGAACCTCTAACTCAACACCTCTCCTTTCCCCAGTGCTCTCTGTCACATTTATCCTCCATTATCTCAGACTGGTTGCTGCCCAGAATGACAACAGACATGTCAAGTACTATAATCTCACCAGATTACTGTATATAGTAGGCATTGCACAAGTCACTGTTAGCCTATAGCACATACTTCAAAGAACATTAAGTAATAAGCACATAGGCAGTATGTTCCATGCAGTACGGTGAACAAAATAAAGTAATTTCTGTCTGAGTTATATTTTTGTGATAGTTATTACCCTGCATGAGTGCCATGTTAAATTACTATAAATTGTCAAACTTTTAGAAAAAATTGATTGATTTTCAGTTACCTACATGAAGGGTTTACTAACTAAAAAAAAATATTAAAAACTTCTTCTATTTTTTCATTTTTTTGCAGTAGTCTGAAAAATGACATTTCCAGCAGCGCTACTCTGGATGCCATAAAGCCTTGTTGGATTTGTGATAAATGTTAATTGCCTTCATATACCTTCCAGCTTGTCCAAGTACTTTAGGACAATAAATGCCATGCTCATTCAAGCACACTGTGTACATTATATTATCTACTAAAGCCACTGTGGATTAAATTAAACAGATAGTATGTGATGAAATCTTTATTCTCTTCAGGCTCAGAAGGCGAGTATGCATTACATCATTGGACACCTTGCTTGAGGGAAAAAAATTCCTTTTGCAGTTGCATGGCTCTGACACATTGCTTTGTTTCTTTACACTGCATGCACATTACTCTTTTCCTCATGAAGCAGGAAGATGAACACTTAACTAGAGAAAAACCACATGGCCAAATATTATTCCAACCTAAGGTGAAGCAAGCTGGGACAGCATTAAATTTAAATTAGGAATGTACTTTTAAAATCAACAGCAGTGCCCCCAAAACAGAGAAATTTTGTTTTCAGTATATTTTCTCAACCAGTATAGAGGAATGATAATATATTACTACATTTTACTTAATACATCCAATATTCTCTTAGAATTTTAAAGACTCATAATATGCTTCTTCCATGCACATTTTTTTTAGATATTTTGCCTAAAGGGCCTCAGCTTGAAGTAAATCCATCACAGAAAAATATCAGAAGTGACACTTCTACTACTGCACTGCAAGATGAAAGATTTCAGGCTGTGATTACAGCTTCCTTGTGGTGTCATTACTGACCTCCCTCAACCTCAAAGTCAGTGACACCATTTAATATCATGATTCCTTATAATATTTTCTTACACTATTTTAACTATCCTTGTTCTAAGGTAGGCATGGAATTTCTGTATCTGCTTCTGCATCTACATCCCTGTATTTCTCTCTTTCCTCATCTAATCTCATCTCTAATTATGTATAATCTATCCATATCTGTATCCATATATCTACATTGTCTCTATCATCTATATACATATGTAATCTACATAATCTCTATGTGTCTCATATGCATGTATCTATAACATATTTTATCTATGTATTCATGATCACATGATCATAAAATCATACAGTTGGAAGGGACCTTTGAAGGCCATCTAGTTCAAACCCCCTACAGTGAGCAGGGACATCCTGCACTAGATCAGATTGCTCAGAACCTCATCAAGGCTGGCCTTGAACATCTCCAGGAGTGGGGCCTCCAACACTTCTCTGTGCAACCTGTTCTGTGGGGATCTCATGAAAGCAGGGTAAAGGGCCAGAATCACCTCTCTTGATCTGCTGGTCACAGCTTTGCTGATGCAACCCAGGATACCTTTGGTCTTCTGGGCTGTGTGACTCATGTCCAGCTTTTCATCCACCAGTACACCCACGTCCTTTTCTGCAGAGCTGCTCTCTATCGCATCGCCTCCCAGTCTGTGTTGGTAAGAGCAGCACCATGCACTTGTCCTTGTTGAAATTCATCAGATCTGCACAGGCCCATATCTCCAGTCTGCAATGCAACCATCCAGCTAGTTTCTTATCCACCACAGAGACTGCCCATGAAATCCATATCTCTCCAACTTAGAGAGAAGGATGTTGAGGTGGACTGTGTCAAAAGCGTTACAGAAATCCAGATAGATGATACCCATGGTCTTCCCATGTCCACTGGTGCTGTTACTTCACTGCAGAAAGTCACCAGGTTAATCAGGCAGGACTTGCCCTTCATGAATCCATGCTGGCTGTCTTGAATCACTTACATGTGTCATAGCATAGCTTCTAGGAGAACCTGCTCCATTCTATTCTCAGACACAGAGATGATACTGACTTGTGGGTAGTTTCTGGTATCCTCCTTTCTACTCTTCTTGAAAATGAATGTGGAGTTTGCCTTCTTCCAGTCACTAGGGGCTTCAGCTGACTGCTGTGACTTCTTCTGACTGCTGAGACTTTTCAAATATCATGGAGTGTGGCTTAACAACTACATCAACCAACTCCCTCAGGACTCCAGGATACATTTCATCAGATTGCATGTACTTGTTGACATTCAGGTTATCATGAGCCTTGTCTTCAGTCACAGCAAGAGGGACTTACCTCCCCTGATTTCCCTCTACTGTTCCTTCAACTTGATTGTGGAGAGAGGGCTTTCACCTTCCCCCTGGTTATTCTTAAGCAACATGTGTTTTCACCCTGAACTTTCCTTAGTATAGAGGGCAACTCCTCCACCCTTCCTGCTTCACCTGTCTTTTCTGAATAGCCTGTATCCCTTCATGGCCACATGCCAGTTACAGGATTCATCCCATCAGGTTTCAGTAATGGCCATGATTCCATAGTTTCCAATCAGTACAGTAGCTTCCAACTCTTTGGGTTTGTTGTTGCATGAGTTTGTGTAAAGGTACTTCAGCTGTTTGCTGGTGTGCACCCTTATGAGAGGAATGCCCATTGAGGTGTTCCCTATTGTCTGCAACTACCTTAGGAGCCCTTGGGTCATCTTTGTTAGGCTGTAACTGTAATACAGTACCCTCAGCATGTCTTGGTGCAATATGTTGAGAACCCTCTCTAGCATGTCCGTCTTGCCCTTGTGTGTCCCAGAGCTTGTCACAGACAAGCCTGATACCATCAGTCTCCTCTACCTTCTCATCTAGTTCAAAACCCTATCAATAAACCCTGCAATCTCCTGGCCAAATACTCTCTTTCCCCTTTGAGACATGGATATCCCATGCCATGTTAATATTCACAGTCCTATGTAGTCGATTCTGTTGTCAAAAAACCAAAAATTGTGCCGGTGACACTAGCTATGGAGTCATGTATTGATTGACTGGATATATTTGTTCCTTCCCATGTCATTTCTGCCTGTTGTAAAGAGCAAGAAAAAAATAATCTGTGATCCAGATCACTTCAACAGCTTTCCTGAGGTTCTGAAGTTTCTTTAGATTGCCCTGAGTCAACAAGTTACAGTCTTCTCTCCAGCTACTCATAAAATAAGTGGTGGATAGAAGTCAGTTGACTGTGACAGGTCTGCAAGGTCCCTGGCCATGTATCTGTATCCATATATCTGTACATCTCTGCCTATATATTATTGAATTTTCTTTTTCATTCCTAGAACATGTTCATATATTTAATAAGATAATGTAAGCAAAATGCAGAGAAGTTGGCAGTCAATGCAAAACCGGACCAGCCATCAGGCAACTGTATGAAATACTGTAACAAATATATTATTAATTTATTACCAGGAGATCAAGACGGACAGCCTTTTTAAACTCTCCATCATTTCTTCAAAACAGACATGCTAGAGGAAATTATGGAACTTCTGTTGCTGAAGTTCACCACTACCATATGTGTAGATAAAGAATTCTTGGGGTGGATGGGAGCAGTTCTGTTAAATATACTTTGATTTTGCATGCAGAATATATACTCTTTTCCCTATGGGGTTAAAATCATATGATCTTTTAAGCCCTTTCCTTCACAGACCATTCTATGATTCCACATTTCCCACTCTTCTTTTCTTTTAGAGATTAACAACTCCCAAAAAAACCCAACCTTTAAAGACTATGGTATTTTTTAACTACTATTGTCATGAAGATATAATGAAGGAGGCTTAATTAGAGATTGTTAATGTGATCTATGATTTTTTTTTAAATTCACAGGGGGATTAACTACCATGTTGAAAGATTTGATGTTTGAAATATTGCTTATGTATTCTCATGTCTGTGTTCACATTTTTATCAAATAGTTATCATACCTTTGCTCAATATTTATTGCTTTTCTCAATGTTTCCTTCACCATCACAGGTATTCCTTGTACTAGTATTTGCATTTCCTATAATAAGCTAATTGTCGTGATAAAAACCTGTCCATGATCTTTTCTACTCTTTTACTGCATATTCCTCTTTCTGTATGCAAATATGTTCAAAAAGTTCTACAAAAAATTGTCATATTGACCATTTTTTAATTAAAAAATTTCCTCCTGTGTGAATTCAGCATTGCAGTCAAACTTTGCTCAGAGGTATAAAATATCATGGAAATGGTTATTATGATAGTCTGTGCCATAGTCACTGCAGAATATGCTTGAGCACTTTCTCTATGTATGTTTAGCAGATGTGTTTCTGTCCAGCAAAGAGAAATCTATCAGTCTTTATTCCAAAAAGTCAAACAGAATGTCATTCAACTTTATATGTCTCAGGAAAGCAGCATCATTATGATTTTAAATTTTTTGTATTTTGCTATTCTCTGCCACAGAATGCCTACTAATTCTATAATTGATGCCTTCTAAGCAAAAGCATACATTTTGTTGTGAGATTTGGATTTTTTTTCACTTGTTTTTCAGGAATAAGTATTTGGTAAAAGCAGAAAGTTATCACTTACAGGTAAAGAGGATATATCATGTACCTCAAAATACACCTGTTTGTGTGGTCCACTGCCTTCACAACAGGCATTAATGATAGAGGAGAACCTCTGGCAGGCTTTGACTGACATGCTCTAGCAACTTTCCTGTAAGACCTGTTGTGTGAGATTTTCCAGCAATCTGGAATTTAGAGCTTTGGTCAATCAAGATTTCGATATGAAGTCAACTAAATTCTCAGGTGTACTCAATAGGTTTAGGGAACAAAATGGTTTTTAGCATTTTTTTTACATCTTCAACAAAAACATGGTGCTATTGCTTAGTATGGTAGTTACAGAGTATACCAAAATTTTTTTCACAGGATTGGGACTTTGTGTATATGTGTGCTGCTATTTTTGAAATTTTTGCATAATAGGATATATTTGATTCATTTGGCTCCATGATTTCTAATCAGGTAATATCAAAACCCCAGTTCCCTGTGCTCAATTTTAGTTGTGCTGTGGCAGACATACTTGAAGGTAACCTCACATTAATATTTGAATGCCATCTCACAGGTAGACTAAAAAGAAAAGCTGTTTCTTCTATTTTTAATGCTACCTCAAAAGAGGTAATTGAAAACCAAAGTGCATAAAATTGCATGAGTTTACGTTTAATAAGGCTTTTGATTAGCCTTACTGACTCATCTTTTTAATAAGGAGGAATTATTAATTTTTAAAAAATGTAATTTTGAAGATTTTGAGATCTTAATATTCTAATATTTTGGGGTTTTTCTGACACATGAAAATAGGATAAAAACATGTTCTAAATGGAAAAATAATGCAGGAGAAACATACTCCATTCCCATTGATAGCTCTGGGATTACTGCACCAAACATTTTACATTTTTAGCTCAAATCCAGCAGCACAAACATTCCTGTGTCCCAGTCACTAGAACATAGGATCTTCTAGGCTCCTTATCATACAACAATTTTTTTTCTAATGAGTTTAAAAGATTCAGTGTGAAGTCTTCTCAGAAAAAGTCCTAATTTTTTAAGGACCAAGACCAGCTCTTCTGAAAAGTTCCCCGTTGATGTTGCAGTACTGCTTCTTTTGTACTTACGTTTAAGAGATTGGTTTGAAGGCTTTTAAATGTTAATGGCTAAAGAGAAGTAGAATCAGTATATAATTTAGGGAGACCTTGAAGGAATTTATGCACATAAATTGATAGCATGTGGGAACTAATTGCTTCAAATTTGTCACTGATTTTACATACACAGATTTTATGCTACTGAATTTTAGATAAATTAGTTGATTTACATATGATCAATTAATCCTTTGTAATATTTGTGGAATTAACTCTTCTTAATTTATATATTGTGTCATTAAAGATATGTGTCATTATAATATGCTTCATCACCATGGGAAAGAAGCTACAAATTTGTAGTAGAAAAGCATTACTAAATAGAACAGAATCAGCAGACATTTATTATCTATTATAAACTCTGGAGTACAGAATAATTATGTAAAAGAACATTAGTAAATGTCACAGCCAAATTTACCTACGGTACTTTATCTATTTATTCATCTACTATTTTTTATTTCTCTTCATTGTGTACAAATAATTCCCAAATGGCTGTTGTGACCAGAAACCAGAGAAAAGAGAATCCCAGATAAGCATGCATTAAAACTAGTGATCTGTCTACTCATTTCCAGTGGAAGCTGAGTAGTACTGAGCACATGAAGTGAGCTAATGCTGTAATTTTGTTTATTAGTGAACTGTTTCAAAGTACATGTTTGAGAAGTGTGAAAACTATGCTTAGCTATGCATAAATGGTAATATCAAGGAATCTAACTGATCCCAGGGAATGAGCAGTTTTGCAGGGAGAAGATTTTGGTGAATTGACTTTCCACAACACTACTGCTAATAGAATCATAGAATACTTTGGGTTGGAAGGGACATTAAAGATCATTGAGTTCCAACCCCCTGCCATAGGCAGGGACACCTCCCACTAGATCAGGCTGCTCAGTGCCTTGTCCAGCCTGGTCTTGAACACCTCCAGAGAGGGGGCATCCACAACCTCTCTGTGCAACCAGTTCCAGTGCTTCACCACCCTCACTGTAAAGAATTTCTTTCTTATGTCAAGTCTAAATCTATCCCCCTCCAATTTACATCCATTGCTTCTAGTCCTCCCATCCGATATCATATTAAAATAGCATTCTTTTTATATACTATAAAACTATTGATAATTTTTTTTTATCCCATGAATCATAAATTCTCTCCTTCCCACTTTCTACATTAGAATGACACTAATAAGGACAAAATAACACAACATAGTTATATAATTATAAAATTAATCATTCTATAAGCGAATAGTTTAGGGTGAAAGGGACTTTAAAGATTTGTTTTGGCTCTCCTACACAGTTCAGATTTGTTTCACAGTTTTATTTCAAAATAAGTTTTTTGTGATTTCTAATTAGTATTTTTGTCCACATCTGCTCTCATTCCAGATCAGCTTTTTCAAATAAATGTATCTTTAAATCTGAACAGTATTCAACATAAGATTTAGCAAGATTTGGGGTAGTAGGTTGCAATAATACTTACTTTCTATGATACAGGTGTAAGTAGAAATATTTCAATAAGGTATAAATCATACTTTACTTCTCTGTTCTTGAAGAAATATAATTTAATCTTGGAATTTTGTATAATAAAATTATCAGAATTATTTGATTTTTTCATGCGGATAGTAACTTCTCTCTTTCCTTACCTGTGTGCCTAGGCAAAGAAAATTTCTACAGTTTTTTGAAATGTATTTTATTATATTGCATTCATGTAGCATTTGATTATGTGGATGTGGGCAAACCATAACAGCTTATATAGTGGGTGAGTCAGATCATGACATGTAAATAAACATTTATTTGTTTACTGAAACTAACAGAAATCTCAGAGGTGACAGAGAGACTCACTTGATCGATGACTCAAGGGTCAATGCCAAGATGAAAGCATTCTCCTAAGACCTGCTAAAGCAGATGTTCCTATAGAAATTTCTTGCTTACCTCTGTGATAGCACCTACTTCTGAGCAATGGTTTGATTTCTTATTATATGAGGGAAAAATATCTCATTTCAGCAGAGGAATAAGAGCACCCACTGAATGGCAGTGACGGGATTGCTGTGCAACACTAAAGGTAAAGCCACCAGTCAATGGCTTTAATAGGAAGAACATAAATTTGTCTGAAAGAGAAGAATCAGACTAATAAACTTGGGAATGAAATTTTAAATAAGAATTTGTGAAGGTGGTTCAAACTCAGAACTGTACCACTGAAAGTTAATTGACAACTAAATGGATTTTGGTATTCTCAGTCTTCCTTTATGAGTATCTGACTTTCCTGGTGGTATAAATTCAACATTGTGAAATGCTGGTGTTTAAACAAGTCTTTCTATTGTAAATTTTTGAAAGAGGAAAGGTGTGGGAGATAACCAAATCCATCCTGAATGTATGCAATTGCTAGAATTTCTTCTGTTTTGTGTAAAACTATGACATTATTTTTAGTGATCAGAAAAAGCTCAATCACAAAGTTGGAGACAATTCTCTTTTTCATGGTTTTGTTTTTTTAATACTATCAAGTTAGTGTGAATAATTTCACTATATCTGAGAGGGAGAAGGAGAGAATTAACTCAGGATAGAAAATGTCTTCCTTCTGTGAGGCGAATGATCAAATTAAACCTGAATTTTCTTGTCAAGAGAAATTTCGGCAATCAAAAATTTACTGATAAACTTCCACAAAGAAGACTTTTTCTTCACAATTTTTTATGCTATACCTATTGATTTTGTACATACTAATATGTATGAGATATCATCTAATTAATTGTTTGGAAAGTTAAACTTATAAACTAGGTACAGGCAACTATGTGGTGCCTATGGCTGTGTGACATACTCAAAGTGTACAGAAAAATATCTAAAATTTTTTTTCTCCTGTTTTCTTGATATTTTCACTGGGTCTTTTCTCTAAAAAGAAATTTAGCAAGTTACTTTTTCTCTTGTTTGCTGAAGGTAATATTTTTCCATTGTGCTGTTTTCATATGTAATTGCTTTATCCGGGGAAGGATATTTTAAGCCTGACATAACAGTCAGATAGAAACTATGAGAGGTTAATGACTTCTATTTCAAACGTTGTGGTAATCACAGAAGTCAAGGTGAGAAGTGGTTTCATTTTTTTTCCAATGTAGTATAAATGCATCTTGAGGAATATGAAATTTGAAAAAAGTGATTGAACTACTTTGTCCTTTTGATATAACAAATCTATGCAGATGCTCTGCATTTGTCTCAGTGGCAACCCTTAACTTAGATAATGAAAAATTGCCTGTTCTTTCTTTCTGAGGTATTGAAGATCAGAGAAAAATGTAGAAAAATAAACAAATAAACCCCAATATAATAATAAAAAAATAATTGGAAAAATGAATCATATAGTTTGCATATTAAGTTTAATCTCAAGTCACTGAAAATTTACCATAATTATATTAGGCCATCACCAGAGAGTGAAATGCACATTTACAGGAGAACAAACTCAGATCTATGATCTGTGGATAATATGGTATTTGCTGTTACTGTATAAACATTTATTTTAAAAATCCAGTTTAAATTTTTTAAAGCTTATACAAAAATCCTGACAATTTTGTCCAACATAATCATATTATTGTAATAATGCATGGATCTGTAATCCCCAAAACACCAGTATTTCTTTCATGGTTCCTTTATACTGATCAGTAGTAACACATCCAGACTAGCTATACTCTCAGATTTTAATTATGAACTGAGGAGCACTCCTTTGGTTGATTTTAATTTTGGTTGATGTAATTTTTTGTTAAGTTAGAAAAAAATAATCTGTAGCTGAAGAAGAGTCTGAACAACGTCAAACCAAATAAAAATGCCATGGAGGCTTTTATGACCCTTGAGACAAAGCTCTGCTCTCCCCCACTTAAGTTCTGTGTTATCCCTGCTTGGAGCGGAGGATCACACTTGACACATCCTAGGGTCCCCTCAAATCTGTAAGATCCAGTGACTCTGTACCTGATCTAGGTGTTTCTTCTCTGACAGGAGAATTGGACTATGTGATTTTTTCGAGGTCCCCTTCAATCCCTGATATTCCTTGATTATGTGAAAGCAGACTCTGTGAGAAACCTTTGTGTATTTAGACATTAGATTTGAGATGGCATTTATAGGATGTGTACTAAAGATGAACTACTCTGACAGTGAAACAGAACTCAATGCACCATTTTTACTTTGGAGCTTCCTTTGATGTTTTTACTATTCTTGTGGACACTTGAACTGAACCAATGGACTTCTCATATGTAACTTGAGAATGGCATTTCAGTTACATTAATTTTCTTGTACATTTCTTACTACATTTCTTTCTCTATGGTAGCTGCTTCTTCTCTGAGTTTCATAGGTTTCAGCTGTGAACAAAAGTCATTAATAGCTGAAGACAGATGTGTTATATCATTCTAGTCCTGGTTCATAGTGTTCTCTGAAACACACATTTTCAATAAACATTCTTTCTTTCTTTGCCTTGTGACTGCCACAGAATACCAGAACTTTATTACATTAAGATTGATTTTTATATTTTTTAAAAAACAACAAATAAAGTACATTGTTGCATTTTAGGTTTTATTTTAAAAACCTTATTTTTTTTAATGTATGAACAATCATATAAGCAAGATAGCATTTTCTCGGCTCCTCCATTCTGTTTCTGATAGCAGTCACTTGCTTTCAGAAAATCATTAATTATAAGGCAAACCTACATGATACTGTCTCACATTATCATGAGAAGCATGCATGAGAAGCACAGCATGCTGAAGTGTTTTGAGGCAAAAGCTGTACCTACAGCTTTATGTTTGCCACTAGATTATGAACTTGAGCATGAGTTTGCCTGTAGGCTTCTGGTCCCATCCAAAATATCTTACGACTAAAAGTATAAGCAGTTTAAATGATGTCTTAGGTGGAAGGTAATAATTTTGTGAATTTTGATATATTCAAAAATCAAAAAATCAAAACCTTGCTGGGAATAACTGGCAAATCCACTTCAAAATTACATCCTTACTCCAGATCATTACTTCTGTGTGCATTGTCCACCTCACCATTAGTATTAGTATCTAAAGTTATAATCTTCCTTGAAAGAAGACATATTTTGATTTCCCCCTTCTATTTTACAGTCTCTGAATAATTTCTTGCTCTTCCATGTCATTCTTCAGAGGGAAAGTAATTGGATGAAATGCAAAGGTGCAAGGCCTATACATTTTCATGCAATTTTCACTGCCGTATTACTTTAAATAGAACAAAAACAAGGGATCTTTTTTTTTTTCCTTTTCAGTATTTCCCGGTGTTTTCTTTTCTTTTCTGTTGGTGATCAGGTGGTATTTCTACTGAATGATCCATAAGGACATGAGGACCTTTTCCCAGACTGGTAACAGCTCATCTGACTGTATCTACAGTTTGCTTATTTTTTGTCTTGAGGTACACCTGAAATGCAGGAAACTCAATGACAGCCATGTGTTATTAAGTAAGAATTCTTTACTGCAGCACTGGGCAGCATGGGGCATCATTCCTCCAAACATGTGCCTCACCATATGAGGTTGCTCACAATTTGCATCTTGATTACACAGACTCATCACATACATAATTATCAACTAAGTGAGAACAGTTTATACATATGCATCAACTAATTGAGAGAGGTAATTGTAATGGTTTCCACCGTTTTAGAGTTCTTGGGCAAGACCCTTATCACATACCAGACCTAACTGTTGTAGTTAATCTTGCTGCCCCACTTTGAATACTGGACTGCTATAGAGCCCTTGTCAGTTACTGCAGCTGTATCAGCTGTTTCTCTGGTGCTGAGTCATAGCCCTGTCCAAGAGAGTTTATTTGCTAGGTTTTAAGTTTCTAATTTTTGGCTTGGGTAAGCTTATCACAGCTATTTCTTAAGTTTTGCTGTTTCTTAGTTAGTAATTTCTTAAATACCTTCATTCAGCAGTTTATAAAATCAAATTTCTTTTTAATTTCCTTTATTCATTCTCCTATCTGCTTTAGTTTGCACATAAGATCAATGAGTTTCATCTCTCATTTTCTGGACAGACCCTCACCACGGTGTGAATCTTCAGCAAGCATTCATAGTAATTTTTCACTTTGGCTGTCTTGAAGATGTTATTTCACTAACAAGATTTGTCATGTTATAGTTTTTCTCCTGTTCAGGACTTTTGTAATGGGGGAGACAAAAAAAACCTGTCCTCTGGGTGTAATACATGGCCATACTATAGAGAAGCATGGGGTTAACAGATACTGATAGCTCCATGGATGCAGATTTCTTGGAGTTTGAGGGCAGACTGCCTGGCAGGGCTAAATGGGGGGAGTTGCCCAGGAAGACTGAGACAAACAATAGGTGCTTGGACGGAAAATTGCTAGTTCTAACTATGGTGCCTGAAAGAGAAATTTCTAACTGTACTGGTGTGGAAATTTACCAGCATACAAGGGGACTCTGCACAGTAAACGCTGACTGATGGCTCTCACCAGCTCATCAATATGACACAGATGGCGCCCCGTGTTGCTTTACTCTTCAAAGGATGTCCAAAATAATCATCAATAGATTATTCATTGTGCAAAAGATGATGACAAACAGGATGCGTTCACAGTTCAGAGATCTGGACATTTCTTATAGGTTTTAACTACTCTTTCCCCACCAGCAAAGACTGCCTGGATGCCCCACAAGAGTTGTGACATCAAGGCTTAACTGAATAGCTTGTTACAACAGCTACTCTGGTCTCTGTTGTCAAGCAAACAATAGTTTGTATTCCTAACTGCTGTATGCCACACTTGCAGTCTCTTTCTGTATGCTTGATGATGTTCAATCAAGTGCAAACTCTCTTCTGTAACACGTTCTCCCCTTAATATCTCCCAAATTTTGATCTTTTTTTTAACCTCTTCACAGAAGATGATTTCAGCGTGGTATCATGTGTTGCAGACTGTCACAAAATGAGCCTTATCCAGCCAAACCGTCTACTGTTAGTCATTTAACATTGAGTGATTATTACGTGTCTACAGTCTTTTCCATTCAGAAGCTATTGTTGCAATTTAATTTACTAACTTAGCAGGCAGTGCTATTAGTAATTTGTTTTCCTGAATCAAGTATTTTTAAATTCCTATATTTCTCTTAAGTTTGCTTTATTTGTAGGCAAAATTGTTGTTAGTACTTCCTCATCCCTGTTAGACCACAGGATGATAAACCCAGTGCTACCTCTTTGCATGGCTTTTTCTTACAAAAGGTGTAGTTTATAACTACATGATTATATTTCCTGCACTTAGGGTACATTAATGATTCCTCACTTACTTCCAGGCTTTTTTAAATCATAAAAAATTGTTTATTAAGTTTTTGGTTTTTTTATTTTCATGGAATTAGCCTGCCTCTTGTTTAACATTCTTGTAATGAACATGGCTTAAATCTTTTGGTTTTATTTTTATTTTAAAAAAACCTTGGAATAGAAACACCTGTCTAGGTCAGACTGAAAATTGATTTTTTGAAATTTAACAACAACCAGCTGATCAGCTACTCTTATGACACTAACTGCATTCCTTTCTTATCCTGGAGTAAATGGTTGAGTAAAGGTAATTTAACAAATTGGACAGAAGACTACTATGAGATTTTGCATGCAATCAGTCTTGGTAATTTATATCCCAATATAAGGGAAAATTGTAACACATCTTAAGCTTTATTTATCACGCCCATATTTTCTCACTGGGAAGCCTATGGTCCCCAGTAATACTAGCCTCAACCTATTGTTGCCAACAGTACAAACCTCTTATAGTAACAATAAAAAAATAAATCTCACTTCATATGGCTGTAATCATGTACTCAAAAATAAAAATGTCAATAAATAAAATCCCAATTTGCCCAGCATGATGTTTTCCATTAGAGACATTCTGATCTAAGGAAAAAGAAATTAACTAGATCATCTTCGAAGTTTTGATTTGTGTCTTGCTGTGTAGATACCAGAATAATAGGCGCTATGACAGAAAGAAGTGAAAAGTAGATTAAGACAAAAACAAAGTAATACAACTGCTTTTGAAGAGCCTGGAATTTACTCTTCATATAAGAGGTACTATAATGCATAAGAAAGATGTCCCAATATTTTGCTTTTTCCCTTGACTTCAAGGTAACATTTCCAAAGCAGAATCTAATATAGCCAAGGGGAAATAAAAAACAAAACAACAAACTAGCAAAAGGTCACCAAATCGTGTACCAATTTAACATCCACAGTATTAGCTTTAGAAATTTTTTCCTTGAAAATTTCAAAGCTTTTATGTGGAGTTGAGGTTATGTGGGTCTCTAAGCAGGTAAGTATGTTTCTAAGAAGACCGGCCTTTCTGGCTACATTTTTGTGGAACAAGGATATTTTTCATTCAGAACTGACTACACTCATTGTCAGAATGTGTTCTGGGTTAACTTTCTTCTTTAAAAGAAGTACTGCATGAGCTGGAGTAATGGGGAAGATGTTGGTCACCACATTAGAGAAGATCTTTTTGTGAGTAACATAATATACTTTCTCATACTAATTTTTTTACCAGGAAAAGCTAATAAAGCAAACAGAAAAGCAGAAAAAGAAAATTTAACACAAGGTTTTACCAACTGTGAGGAAGGCATCCTCCAATGCTGTAAATATTCTCAATATTTTTTAATTATTATTATTATTGTATATTGTTGTTGTCTTGTGAATGAAGAAAAAGAAAAAAAAAGTAAAAAACTGAGAAGATGAGCTCAGTCTCATGTTAATATCCTTTTCTTTACCAATGAATCTAGCACATCCTAATCTCTTTGGGTCTATTTTTAATAGTAATATTAGATGGCTGTATTTCTGTACTGAGTTTTGAGCAATGTCCTGTTCTTAATCCATACAACACTTGGGGTTCAGATGTAGTAAAAAGTGTTTCTACTATTTTATTCTTTAAAAAATAACATGTTGTAATATTTGGAGTAATAATGAAATCAAAATGAATGAAGTATGTCACTGGATGTTCCTATTTCATTTATTATTTTATTTTGTTTTGTTTAGAGGGAAAATCAGACATGTATTAGTAAATATAGTCAGAATAACCTTTTTTCGTATGTGAAGTTTTCTAGTTTAATAGATGTAATACAATATTAATTAAATTCATGGTATCATAACATATCACTTCTTTGCCATTATCACCAAAATTCCAATATGCCAGAGACAAATCCATAAATGAATTAAGAGGTATGTCATCAAGTGATTCTCATGAAAACATTTAATATAAATACATATGTAGAAAAACTAAGTTTCATGAATTCCATCAAGCCACTTTGCAAGAATGTAACTTTCTTCTGCACTTTCTGATTAAGTGATGCATGATATGACAATTTACAATTCAAGAATAAAATCTCCTTTGTTATTATACCTATTGAAGTTCCAGGATAGGAAACTGTAGTTCATATTTCAATAATTTTTTTTCTTGGAAATCTGCAGTTGTAAGAAAAACTAACCTACACAAAGTTAGTTATGTAGATATGCCCTTTAGTAACAATGCTCACTGGATACACAAGATCTTTCCTGAACAAGTTCACTCAAACACCAAAATCAACAAATATTTATACCCCAACATCCACTGTTTCAAGTTTTTAGAACAATGATGCATACAGTGTCCTCTTTTACTTTCTTATTAGATTTAACATTTACATTGGTTGACCCTTAATACTATCACTCTAAGTATATTAATTTTTAACAAAAAAAAAAAGGTGACTTCTAATGATTCTATTGATCAAACGCCTGATATTAAAATCAGGATGGGGTGGATATTGTGTTGTTGAGCAACACTCTTGGTTGCAAAAATCACAGAATGATTTATCATGCTAATTCGCTCTTCTAATATCAAGTTTTCTGGTCAAATACCAGATTCTGTATTTGTGATCATTAAGGTTTCTGGTTAATCAGTGTCACACAGTGCCAGATCCTTATTTTGTAAATGTTATGATTTCTGGCTGTCTAGAGAGGAAAAAAAATCAACTTAAAGATGTTACAATTTCAACCATTAGCTGCACTTTTTTATTTATATTTGGTATAGTGTTTGGCAAGCAAAACAGTTTCATTTTACTCATTAACATGTGAACTCATATACTTATTTGAATTATTTTTGCTTAGTTCTTTCTGGGAAAAAAACTGTCAGCATTTTCTTGTCTTTTCCCCAGATCATTCATCTTGTATATAAGTAGTGAATATTTCTACCCTTAAGTGAATTGTCCTTTCTCTGACAAACTAACACAATCTCTCTTCCTTTTTTCTAAGAAACTATACTGCAATGGATAGGCTGACACACTGGAAGGCTGTTCTACCATCCAGTGAGACCTAGACAGGATGGAGAGATGGGAAGGGAAAAATTTAATGAATATAAAAGAGGCAAGTGTAGAGTCTTGTATCTGGGCAAGAACAGTCCCATGTATCAGTATTAAGTTAAGGACTGAGCTGTTAAGAGAGAAGTGTAGGGCAAAGGGATCTAGGGGTCCTTGTGGAAAGCAGGATGACCATGAGCCAGCAATGCACCCATGTAGCTAAGAAAAACAATGGCATCCTGGGGTGTATTAGAAAGGGTGTGGTCAGTAGGTCAAGAGAGGTTCTTCACCCCCCCTACTCTGCCCTGGTGAGACCTCACCTGAAATAGTGTGTCCCATTCTGGGTCCATCAGTTCAAGAAGGACAGGGAACTGCTTGAGAGAATCCAGCACAGAGCCACAGAGATGACTAATGGATTGGAGCATTTCCCTTATGAGGAAAGGCCGAGAAGGCTGGGTCTCTTTAGCTAGAAGGAGACTAAGGGGTAACCTCATTAATGTTTATGGAGGATAGACCTAGGCTGTTCTCAGTGACCCTCAATGATAGGATAATGGGCAATGGGTGCAAGCAGGAACATAGGCAGTTCCATATAGATATAAGAGAAAACTTTCTCACAATGACAGAGCCCTGGAACAGACTGCCCAGCAAGTTTGTGGAGTCTCCTTCTCTGGAGACATTCAAGACCCACCTGGATGCTTTCCTGTGTGGCCTGGTCTAGATGTTTCTGCTATGACAGGAGGATTGGACTACCTGATCTTTCAACAATTCCAATCCATGGCATTCTGTGATTTGGTGATCCTGTGAATTTACTGCACAGTTTTCAACACATAAAGAATCCAGGAGAGTGTTTATTTCTCCTAAAAAGAAAATTAACCAACCTCAAACCAAACAAAACATTAAAAAGACACAAACACTTGTAGGCTTCACATATTTCAGCTTTAAAAATACTGAACTAAAACTTCTCTGGACCATAAATTTCTCCAAACTTCTAAGGTACGAACGAACAATTTAAACAGGTTGCTTTGTTCTCAGCTTATTCCCAGTACAGGTGTAGATGATTTTGTAGCATTAAACTTCTTTTGCACAGTATGGATGAGGACTCTTCTGAGTGAACCTGCTATATAACCGACTGCTACTTTTTCTCTCCCCGATGTACACTGTGCTTGTCAGTGCCACACATTGTGCCTTTGATTTGTGAAATCTTGAAATACAAGTGCATAAAATCACCATGCTGAGAAGACTGTCATTTGGGATTTTTTCTCTACCCATTCACAAGGTTAGAGGAATTTCAAATTACTGGAAGAAATAATGCTCCAGTCACTGGAAATTGATCATGGTGGGTAGTGCACCACTCACACTTGGACACTACTGTACAGGTGGCTAAATTTATTGCTAATGTACTGGATTAATAATAAGGAATTCTGAATACAATAATATTCTTTGCTTATTTCTGTTCTCTTGGGGAAAAATAATCACTGTCTCATATCCTTCTTTGTTAAATAACATTATTACTCTTTTATTAAGCTGGATGGAGGGGAGGGGAGACTCAGATATTTGTAGTGATTAAGCTGGAAATTTGAGATAAACTGGTAGCTGAACACAGAGTAGCTTCAGAAAGATTCAGGAGGAAACAGTGATGCTTGAAGTAATGTAACAGGAAAATATGTTGGGTTTTTGTTTTTTTTTTGAGACAGAAACATGCATTTATATCTTTCCTTGTTCTTTTGGCTTTCTTCCTCCCTTTCTACTTTTCCTTTCCAGGTTATCCTGATTTCTGTGGTTTTTATTAGTTTCCCCTTTTCACTAGCTACATCTTTTACACATTGACCTCTTTACTCAGGCAACTTTAGTGTTGCAACTGTTGCTGACTTCTGCAGCATTCTTTTGCATCTTTATTTTGAAGAGTCACTGGTTTTGATCACTTTGTCATAATCAGAGTATAAATCAATTGACCACAGATGTACACAGCTGCTTGAGTGCATTACCCAGATAACACTATTAGAGAAGTGATGTTGATAGTTTAAAATTACTGGTCAAATTAGATTATTTTTTTATTAAGCTTCTCTGTGGTAGAAAATGCTCAGGCTAATGATGAATTAAGAGAAACTGTGCTCCAGGATTAGGAGAGATTCTTAAGTTTTCATGCACTAAAATGAGCAGCAATCTGTAGCAAGACTGCAATGTGGATGCATTGTGCCAGTTATCCTCAGTGTGCATTGACTGGGCGTTTTTTGTTGATTTGTCTGTAGTTTTTTTGTCCCCTGAAGAAAGACAGGGGCCATCTCTGAAAAAAAAAAAAAAAAAAAGAGAAAAGCAGTGGATGCACATGGTAAGTTGTTTAGATGGAGTGTCAAGTGATTTGCTACAGGTGAGGACATAACGTATCACATTATTATTTTTTCTCAGCTGGGAGATCATCAAACTCCTGTCCTGGTTTGGGGCCAAAATTAATAAATTAGCCCCCCAGAGACAGATGGTCCTCCCTCTCTCTCTCTGAAGAGAGGAGAGGAAGGAAGGAGGAGATTTAAGAGTTCGGAAGAATTCCAAACTACTTTAATAGATAGTGAAACAATAAATAAAATCAAAAGGNTGGCAGGTTTAAACACTAATAAATTGCATCCTAGCAAATATTTTCTATGTGAAGAAAAACACACAACAAAGCATTCCTGCTGCACAAACCGCAAGTTTAAAAATCTTTAAAGAAAAAAAACCAACACCAAACTACTCTTAATTCAGCAGGGTATGAAAAAAAAAAAAAAAAAGAGAAAAGCAGTGGATGCACATGGTAAGTTGTTTAGATGGAGTGTCAAGTGATTTGCTACAGGTGAGGACATAACGTATCACATTATTATTTTTTCTCAGCTGGGAGATCATCAAACTCCCCATCGGAGTGTCAAGGGTCTGAGTCCCTGTCTAGGTATGAGGCTTGTCAGAGTTGGGCTGATGTTTGGACTCAGTGGTCTGAAGGGTTTTCCAACCTAGATGATTACAGTCTTATGATTTATGTGTTGAGACAACTTTCAGTTTGCAATACTACACTGCATGAAGCATCAGTTCATGCCATGAGTTCTATATAGACCACATGAGTTCTTTGCCTCAGGGTCTGTGCAATTTAAATTCAAACATCTAGATATGTCCTGGTTTGGGGCTAAAATTAATAAATTAGCCCCCCAGAGACAGATGGTCCTCCCTCTCTCTCTCTGAAGAGAGGAGGGGAAGGNCGCAGCGCCGGGGAGGGGAATGGCCGACGAGGGAAGAGAGCCGACGAGGAAGAGCGGCGAGGGGGAAAGAGCGGCGAGGAGGGAAGAGAGGCGAGGAGGGAAGAGCGGCGAGGGGGCGAAGAGAGCGAGTGCCCGTTCGATCCCTCCTTTTTATACTTTGAGGGCATGAGGCAGATGGGATGGAATACATTGGTTACATGTTACATCCATCAATGTAGAACCCTCCCCTTGCAGTTTCTCTTTCCGGTGCAACCGACCACGCATTCCTTCTTCACTAGTGCTTCAGCACCTCCCCCACGCTGGCCAGGTCTGCCGAAGGTCGGCCCGAGTCCTCGATGGGTCTCCTTTTGTCTTCCTTAATGGGCATCGTTAAACTATCTAGCCTGTGCCCATCCTCCACAAATTCCTCCGTTTTTTTTCTTTAAACATTATAAAACGGTAAACAATCTTACACACAACATTAACAAGTAAAAATATTAGTACAAACCAGAAAATTTACCCCATTCTACCTCAACCCAGGACAAGATATCTAGTCTCTATTCTGAAATTCAGTATAAAATTCTTCATCGTCTATGTAATATATAATGAAAGTTAAAAATCTTGCAGTAAACAAACACCATTGCTGTCCAGTTGGGCAGGTCTCTTGGAGCTTGCAACCTCCAAAAAAAGGCATTTCAGACAGAACAGAGGCCTGGAGTCTTGCTCAAAAATATCTTTTACCAATGGCTTGTTTGTTTTTTATGTATATCAAATGGAGATAATACCACTCACTTATTTCTACACAACAGGTTGGATGAATTAATTGGTTGGATTCATTAATTAGTTGAATGAATTAACTTCACCAAACAGAATGAGGATATGTGGGGTTTATTATCTTATTGGGGAAATAGAACTGTGATCTTCCATTTCCACAACACACACAGACATTAGTGACAAGGAGAGTGCTCTTACCCATTAAATTCAAAGCTAGAGTAGAGTAGTGAAAACTACATCTTTTATCAGACAATTGTACTAAAATCTTGGTTTTTTATATTGATCAAGGAATATATCTCATCCCATGAAGACTGAAAAAGAGAGATAAGGGGAATTCCTTAGATTGAAGACAAGATCTTGTTGAAAACAGCAGCTCTGAACTGGTGACCAAATGGACACAATTTCATTATTAACACAGGGTGAAGCTGAAACAGCTCCTAGAGACACATGGGCCTTTCTATCACTCCAATGAGAGAAGCTCTACTGAAGATATATAACTTTCAGCTTGTCACCTTATAGCTGGTAGGTCTGAACTTGTAAGAACCAGGAGATTTGGAGCTATGCAAGGATGCTCTTCACCTGAGCTTCATTATACAGCCCTCGTTTACACTAAAGGAGTCTTTGTGACTACATCTTTGTGATCAGCAACAAAAGTCTGACCTTAAATGAGCATATTAAGAGAGATATATGAAGATTGAATTTGGAGGCTGAATGAATTTTTTGCAAACTTATAGTACAATGATTGCCTTCTTCACACTATATGAAAACTACTTAAGTCAAACACAGACAACTGCAAACTGTGAAAGTGATGAATGTTATACAGCTTCAGTCCAAGCTCTGTCTCCCCTCACTGCTGTTCTCATTGATATGTAACACATACACCATACAGACTGGTGGCTTTAAAAGGATTGAACAGAATAGATGTCAACACTAAATAAATCCCATTGCCAACAAGCTGCCGGAAAACATTTACCACACTTCTGGTAATGTTCAAAACAGTTACTGCACAATGATGAATTATACCTTATATTACACACATAACCATTTACCAGACTTCTGGCAATTTCCACAATGTGGAAGAGTCACTGAAGTTTGTTAAAAGGAATTCTTCTCTTCTGTATAGTAGGTACAGTTCTTAAAGTACTAGCAAAATGTCTTTATACAAGTGGTGGTTTTGCCAGGGATAATGGAGTGATGAATCTCTTTCTGATGTAGTGTACAATTTTTTTTAGAGATACATTAATTTTACTGAGTTTCGACAATCTTATTTTCTGCTTATTATTTTCTCAATATGTCTTTTATTTTGTATTTCCTGATAAATCAAGTAATAAGTTATTCATTGTATCACTGCCATAGTGAACATTGCATTAACACCTTCTGGTCCTACTTACAGGACTTCAAAGTTGGTGAAGTCTTGACTGTGGTTTAAATGGGTTCAAACACAGGCTTGTGCTGGGTTACAACAGACATGTACTTAACTCATAAATAATGTAAATTGACCCCGCTACATAAAGGCCACAGTAAATAGAGCTAAGTACATTACCTACAATTCCATGTGGCCTGGTGAGATGCATTTCAGAATCCTGAGGGAATTGGCTGATGTAGTTGCCAAGCCACTCTCCATGGTATTTGAATAGTCATGGCAGTCCAGTAAAGTCCCTGGTGACTGGAAGAAAGCAAGCATCTCACCCATTTTCAAAAAGGATAGAAAGGTGGATGCTGGGAACTACTGACCTGTCAGCCTCACTTCTGTGCCTGGATATATCATTGAGTAGATTCTCCTCGAAGCTATGCTCTGGCACATGAAGGACAGGGAGGAGATTTCAGACATCCAACATGGCTTCATCAGGGGCAAATCCTGCATGATCAATCTAGATAGCATGGAGCAATGGAGTGATTACATCAATGGACAGAAGACCAGTTGATGCAATCTGTCTGGACTCCTGTTAGGCCTTGGACACATTTTCCCCAAGCTGGATGGATCTGGACTTAATGGGTAGACTCCAGTGGGTAAGGAACCAGCTAGATAGTTGCATCTGGAGGTTTGTTGTCAATGGCTCAATGTCCAGATGGAGAGGAGTGATGAGTAATGTCCCTCAGAGATTTGTGCTGGCATGTGTTCTGTTTAATGTCTTCATAGCTGATATACACAATGGAGCTGAGTGTACCCCCAGCAAATCTGCAGATGCCAGCAATCTGAGTTGTGCAGTTGACAGGCTGGAGGGACAGGATAGAATCATAGAATCATAAAATAGTTTGGGTTGGAAGGGACATTAAAGATCATCGAGTTCCAACCCCACTGCCATAGGCAGGGACACCTTCCACTACATCAGGCTGCTCAGTGCCTTGTCCAGCCTAGTCTTGAACACCTCCAGAGACGGGGCATCCACAACCTCT
>VZTY01012560.1:52924-81563 GCA_013400935.1 Turnix velox | reverse complement strand
TTTTCAAGACTTGAGTTGTGGAATCATAGGCCATACCAGTGAAGACTGAGGCGAAGAAGTTATTGAGTTCCTCAGCCTTCTCCAAATCCTCTGTGACAAGCTCTCCAGTGTCTTTCTGGAAAGGGCCCACATCTTCCCTAGTCTTCCTCTTTTCATTGACGTATTTGTAAAAGTTTTTCTTATTTCCCTTGATGTCCCTGGCTAACTTTAATTCCACCTCTGCTTTAGCTTTCCTAATCTTTTCCCTTGTTACTCGGACAACCTCTTTGTACTCCTCCCAGTTAACTTTCTCATGCTTCCAGTTCTGATAAATTTCTTTTTCCATCTAAGCATGTCCAGAAGCTCCTTGTTAATCCATGGAGGCCTCCTGGCATTCTTGCCAATCTTCTTCTTCCTTGGATGTCATCCAGAAGGACCTAGACAGGCTTGAGAGGTGGGCCCCTGAAAACCTGAATAAGTTCAACACTGACAAGTGTGGAGTCCTGCACTTTGGCTGGATGAATCCTTGTTACCAATGCAGATTGGGAGGTAATGTGATAGAAGGCAGCTCTGTGGAAAAGGACTTAGGGGTACTGATGGAAAAAAAGCTGGACATGAGCCAGCAGTGTGTGCTCGCAGCTTGAAATGCCAAAGATATCCTGGGCTACATCAGAAGAGCCATGGGCAGAGGATCAGGAGAAGTGATTCTGCCTCCACTCTGCTCTTGTGGGACCCCACCNTGCCAAAGATATCCTGGGCTACATCAGAAGAGCCATGGGCAGCAGATCAGGAGAAGTGATTCTGCCTCCACTCTGCTCTTGTGGGACCTCACCGGGAGTACTGCATCCAACTCTGAGACTCTCAGCACCTGTTGAAGAGGGTCCATGAGGATTATCAGGGGGCTGGATCACCTCTCCTGAAAGGACAGGCCGAGGAGGCTGGTTGGGACTGCTCAGCCTGGAAAAGGGAAAGCTGCAGGGAAACCACCCCTGGAGGTATTCAATATCAGGCTTGATGAAGCTCTGTGAAACCTGATGTTGTGTAAGATCCCCCTGCTTACTGGAGGGGGCTCGGACTAGATGACCCTCGAAGGTCCTTTCCAACTCTATGATTCTATGGTTCTATGAAGCAGCTAGCATTTTGCAATCTGCATGTAAGTCTTTGTCTTTCCTTTGATGGCAAAAAAATGAAAAAGGAAGAAAATTTCTGTGGCAATGTCTTTGCTGTGTTATTGAGGTCTGATTTAAATGTACTTACCTGTCAGAATCTGGAGTTAGTTATCCACATTACCTTTTTTGATCATGTTGGAACAGGAAGGATAAATATATTTCTATTATGAGTCATCCTTGGTTGCCCAGGCACTTATCCTCTGGTTTCCCTTGCTGATCTGAAAGTGGAGATCTAAGTCAGCACCTGCTTATCCTTCTGAATGCCAAAGCTTTTAAAAATGAAGCTTATAAAATGATATTTTTTAAAAATGAGAGTAGTCAGCATAAGTAGATATATTAAAATAAATATGAGCTTTTAATTACTGAAAAGAAAACAACATTTTAGCATAGAGATGCTGCAAACTGAGACAAATGTATTTTTGATATTGATGACTGTGTATTTGGAAAGGATTTCATGAAGGTGACTTTATATTCCTTGAAGTCCAGGAATGACAGCTAGTCTGTTGTTCCCTGAAAGAATAAAAACTTAAGCTCCACTGGAGAACGCCTTGTGATTTCAGTAGCAGGAACATTTCATAAGGAACAAAATTTTCTTTACACAGCTATATTCAGATTCAGTGAAAAACCAGAACTCTGCAACACAAAGCATAAGAGATAAGTTCCAGCCAATTGGCTTTATTGGAAGAAAGTACAAATGGTTCTGTGGAAAAGTTAATAAAAAATACTGTCAGTTGAGGAATAATAGCAATTTATCCTAAAAAAATCATATCACACTTGCAGACTCATATGATTTCAGAACATACAAAGATTTTGCTGAATAAAATATTTACCTGATGTATAGAAATATTCATAGAATCATAGAATCGTAGAATGGTTTGGGTTGGAAGAGACCCTAAGGACCACCTAGTTCCAACCCCCCTCTGCCACGGGTAGGGACACTCAGGTTACTCAGTGCTTTGTCCAGCCTGGCCTTAACCACCTCCAGGAAGGGTGCATCCTCAACCTCCCTGGGCAACCTGTTCCTCTTCCTTCTCTTCAGCCTAAATCTCCCCTCTGCCAATTTGCATCCATTATTCCTAGTCCTGCCATCCTGGACCCTATTAAAAAGTCCTACCCCAGCCTTTCTGTAGTTTCAAGTACTAATAAGCCCTCAAGTATTGATAAGCTCCGATGAGGCTCCCCCCCGAGCCTTCTCTTCTCCAGGCTGAGCAACCCCAACTCCTTCAGCCTGTCCTCATAAGGGAGGTAGAACTCATTTGCACCAAAGGACTATAAAAAAATATTTATGGTTTTGCTTGCAGCACAGAATTGCATCCAGGATGGTTTTTAAAGTAATTCATAGGATTTTAGTCTCATAGTTTTCTTCATCTATGACTGTCATACTGACAGTAGCATATTCTTTCTCACAGTCGGAATAAAAAGAGTGCATGTGCAAACTGCAGTTGCTGTTAGAGCTGTCAGAGGCATGTTAACTTCAGCAGAAATAAGTTATCCTAGATTTTCATAGCATAAGTCTGTTTATATGGTTTTTAGAAAAATTAAATTCTTATTTTTATCTTTTGAAGAGAAGTGTGTCCTGAATGGGGGATTTTGGTGGTGAATATAGGGTGATTTGATTTTTTTAATTTATTTTGAAATCTAAGATGTATTAGGAAACATTTTAATATTATATGGATTGAGCCTGGATTTTCAGCAATTCAATATCCATTTACGTTCTGGTAGACAGCATTATTACATTGAAAAAAACCCAACACCTAGCCTTTTTGTGCTATACCTGTGTATGCATTGTTGAGGATTAGAAGGTAAATATGAAAATGTCATTAAAAATCATTCATAAATGGAAAAAAAACCCAACCAAACCTAGAATAATCCTGAAACTTCTCAACTTTGCAAGGAGATAGTTTGATCACTTATCCTAGAGACAGAATAGCATCACAGTTTCCCATTTTTATTGTAAGAGTGAGCATTGTTGAGATATGAGGAAGAAAAACAAAGAAAAATGCATACTGGAGCTTAGAAAATATCTTAAAAGGAGTACAAATTGATAACACCACTCTTTTGACTGCCATCATGACTTTTTTTCTGCATATTCCATTAACTTTAGTGACATCATTCCAAGATCATGAGAAGTCTGTGTTTATTATTCCAGCCCAAGTGTAGCACATCTTCTCAGTCAGTTTTATCTGCAGTTTTGTCCTTAGGGCATGTCCTAGTTTAGGCCCAAAAGGCCCCCCCCAAATGACAGATGGCCCCCCTCCTCTCTCAGAAGAGATAAGAGGAAGGAATGAGGAGATTTGTGAGTTCAGAAAAATTCCAAACTACTTTAACAGATAATGTAATAATAGGTAAAATTAAAAGGAAAAGATAAACAGGTACATGATGTTTACAAAACCATATCAAGCTCCCGGGATGATGATCACGTCCCCAGCAGACACAGCGAGAGTCCCAGGCTGGGGCCAGTTCAGTCAGAAACTGGATGCCGGATCTGGATTCAGAAGTGCTTGGATCAGGGTCAAAGGCAGAGTCTTTCCTAGATGTTTGCCATTGAAGAAAGAAGGGAAGGGCAAGAGAAGGGTCTGACCCTTGGATCCCTCAGCTTTTATACTGAGCATGGGGCAGATGGGATGGAAAACTGTTGGTCAATTTTGGGCCACCTGTCCTGTCTGCTCCTCCTTGCAGGTGAGACTTCTCTACGTCTTTCTGCTTCCAGCCCCCCGGTAGGGTGGATAACGAACTTTCTGACCTTGATCACCATAGTGAATAATGAAAATAAGAGCTTCTTGCATACCATTCCCTGGTATAATCAGGTCTTACCAGTCTGGGAGCAAACAGTGTCTGAACATCGTGCAGTTAATTTCAGAGTTTAGTCAGGCAGAAGAGGCCTAGATGAAAAGTGAAGTTACAAACTAGAAAATTTACCCTATTTTACCTCAAACCAGGACAAACATCTTTGTTGGACACATGGGCAGTGGGATTGATTGCACCCTCAGGAAGTTTGCAGATGACACCAAGCTGTGTGGTGCAGAGGGAATGGATGCCATCCAGAGGGACCTTGACAGGCTTGAGAGGTGGGCCTGTGCCAATCTCATGAAGTTCAACAAGGCCAAATGCACCTGCACCTGGGATGGTGTGAGAAGTGTGACCAGCAAGTCAAGAGAGGTGCCCCTCTACTCAGCTTTGGGGAGACCCCACCTGGAGTATTGTGTCTAGTTCTTGAGCCTCAACATAAGAAGGACCACAGAGGAAGGCCACAAAGACGATCAGAGGGCTGGAGCACCTTTCTAAAGAGGACAGGCTGAAGGAGTTGGGGTTGTTCAGCCTGGAGAAGGCTCAGGGAGGACCACACAGTAGCTTGTCAGTACTCGAAGGGTGTCAAGGGTAGGACCTCTTAATAGGATATGTGATGGCAGGATTAGGAATGTCATATGTAAATTGACGGAGGGGAGATTTAGACTAGATTTAAGAAAGAAATTCTTTATGGTGATGGTGGTGAGACACTGGAACAGTCTGTCCAGAGAGGTTGTGGATGCTCCCTCTCTGGAGGTGTTTAAGGCCAGGCTGGACAAGGCACTGAGTCATCTGGTCTAGTGGGAAGTGTCTGTGCCTATGGCAGGGGGGTTGGAACTAGATGATCTTTAAGGTCAATGATTACAATGCAAATGATTCAATGATTTTTTTTCTGACATTTAGAAAACTCATTTAAAGAATAAACAAATGTAAACTCAGAAACTTTTCCTCACTTAAGGAAGAAATCTAGTTTCCATTGACCAAATACCTTTTTGATGCTTCCATCTTTCACTGGTGTGTACTTATGTTAATTTCTTCAAATCAACAGCTACTGATTTATTTTGTCCCTAAGTCTCATATGAAAGTCAGTGATATCTATTAGGGATTTAAGCAATATTTAAATGTATAATACCTGCATTGTTATGAAATCAACACTACTTAGCAAGGTTCCCTTAACCTTGCTTCCTTAGTTATTTGAATGGCCTAAAAATCTGATCCTTGCTTCTGTTTCATGCTTGCATTTCTTTAGAGATTCTGAAAATTTGTAGATGAAACCTGGATTTAGAACAATACATTCCGCTCCTTTATGTTCAAGCTTTACCAAGATGTTTTTGAAAACATTTTGAAAACATTTTTAATGCCCTCTTTAGTTGAATCTATAAAGAACATGTATATATCACAAAACCACTGCACAGAAGAATGTAACATATTATATTCTATAATGTTACAAAAGCAGGTAATTGTTCTGTTGTTAACACTGACTTCTGTAGTTTATTTTTTGCCAACAGAACAGTGAGGATAATGCTGTATGTTAAAGATAATGTTAAAGAGCATTTATACCAAATTCTGTATGCTATCTAACAGTACCAGCCATTAATGTATTCTGAGAAGCAGAGCACTAAGAAACAGACTAGACATAAAAATAATAATTAAAAACTGCAACCAAATATTCTATAAAACCACTGATATAAGGCAATATGTAGTATATGATAATATTTTCTGGAGGCAGTGAATTTAGAAAGTATAGAACTCGGCTGTAGCAATTAGAGACAACAGACAGCTTTGTGGAAGGCAGGACCTTCTACCAAAAGATTCCCAAGGAAGTGCAATGATTTTTCATTTTCAAGGTTGCATATTCTTTCATTCAGGAATGCTCATGCAACTCCTTACAAATCAATGGATACTACTAACACTGTCAGGCTTGAGAGTACTTTAGCAAGAGGTGTTTTCAATAGAAATGGCATGGTAACACAGTCAGTCTTAGGCTGCAGTTCACACTTCTTCAGCCAATCTACACGATTGTTTCTGCTGAGTGAAATGTGAGCTTGGCAATCATCCTTATTAGGCCAAAATTGCAACTCAAGCCATAAGTGGGCCACAGTAGTAATCTTTTGTTGTTTATCTCTATTACTCTCATATTCATTGTGAACACATCTCACTGGAACAAACTTTCAGAGAGGGATGGCCTAAATCTGAATTTATAAACTTCAATTCATGAGTAAAATCAAACTTAATAAATGTCAAATCAGAAATTTCAGTCTAAACTGAAATTATACTGTGCCTAAAAAATATATAAGAAAACAGATTCTGAAAAAAATTGATGGCAAACACATAATTCTTATTCCACTTTCCAAGGACAGAAACTAAATGAAATCATACAGAGCACTGAAATTTAATTTTAAACAAATCTGAGTAGAATAAAAATTAGAGTTCTAGTAGTCCTTTGAAAAAAGGAAAATATTTCAGGATAAATCCAAAGCACTTTTCCATAGCAACTCAGGTGACTAATTCACTTTTATTTTAATAGGAAATGAATTCCTATATTGCATTAGAGCTCTTCAAGACATGAGTTCCGAAGAGTACTCTTATTAATGTCCTGCTGAAGCAATTTAGCTCAGCCAGAAAAATTCATCTGGTAATACCGTTGAAACTTGTAAGATCTTTACCAGAAGTGTAACATGGTATCACACCACAATTCAAAATAGAGGTTTAGACCTCATTTTATGGAAGAGACTTCAGAGATTACCTTATTGCTGCCTATAACTTCCTTCAGACAGGGAGCTCTTTTGCAGTTTTCCTGTTTATCTAATCAAAATTAATATGCTCTAATATTTAAATAATTGGTTTTAGTAACTATTTGTTTTTGGACCACAACCTTAAATTATCTCTTGAATCAATGTGACTCAAAAAAAGAACTCGTATAATAATTTAGGAATCAAAGTCTAGGAATCAAAAATCTAGCAGAGACAAACAAGTTTAATAGCCAAAAATATGAGACATAACATCATAGAATTGGAGTTGGAAGGCACCACTGAGGGTCATCAAGTACAGACCCTTGCAGTGAGCAGGGACATCTTGTACTAGATCAAGTTGCTCAGAGCCTCATCAAACCTGGTCTTGAATGTTTCCAGGGATAGGATCTTCAACATCTCTTCAGGCATCCTCTTCCAGTCCCTCTCTAACCTCATGGTGAAGTACTTTTTCCTAATGTATATTCTAAACTTGCCCTACTCTAGTTAAAACCATTGCCCCTCATCCTGTTGTTACACACTATTGCAAGCAGTCCCTCCTGAGACTTCCTGTAGGCCCCCTTCAGGTACTAGTAAGGTTTCCCCACAGCTTTCTCTTCTACATTCTGAAAAGACCCAACTCTCTCAGCCTGTCCTCACAGGAGAGGTTCTCCAACTCCCTGATCATCGTCATGGCCCTCCTCTGGAACTGCTCCAACAGGTCCATGATGGATGCAATACTCCAGGCAACTCCTGAACCTGGTGTCTGATTGGATTGCACTGTATTAAGCTCTAACCCATGACTCTTGCACTGTTACAAAAGCAGAGTAGAGAGGCAGACAGCTTGACAGAGAAGAGCTGAAAATTTATGAAAACCTATTCTTCTTGCTAAGAGAATTTCAGTGTAATGAAGTTTTGTTTGTCCACCTACCAACACAAACATTGGTATGAGCATCTGGGCTGTTTTTACAGGAGAAATGCCCTAATCCTATATGACTATGGGAGCGCCTAACATTTGAGTGTCTAGGCTGAAAATACACTGCTAAAAGCATATTATATGCTTTATTCACAGCTAATTTTTAAAATGAGGCTATTTGCTTCATGACAGCATTTTCTTCAATGTAATAGATGAAACAAAATAACCTAGGCAGCTATATCCACAAGTACCATTCATGAAATTGAGAGTTACAGCTAATTTTTGAAAACGAGCTATTTCTGGAAATGTGTAGTATGTATATTATCCTTTGAAGAATAAATGTTATAATTATTCAGACTTAATGAGCAGTTTTTATGGGAAACAAGTAAACTCTAACGGTAGTCTTTGAAGCCCCACTTATAACATTTTACATGAAATTTACAGCTTATTTTTGATGCAATTAGGTATAATACAACTACTAAAATTAAATGTAAGCCCAATAGGTTTATTTTTAGTAGAAAACTGTCAAAAGGAACAAAAATTCCATCAATGTAAGATCCTAATTTGGTTTTTGGGTATCACCATGAACCATATATTTGAAATTTAGATTCAGAGAAGCTACTGTTTGACATTTAAGGTACACTTAAGGTTTAAGATTTTTCAGTTACTTCTTTTTATATCAAGAATAAAAAATAATTATTTCCAGTGCTAAAAATACACAAGTTTCTCATTTTCTACATAATATCCAATTTCTGGAAAGACAAAACTAGGACAGTTATTTTCAGCATGAACACAGCATTAAAATGTACATACACTCATTAAAAACATCTTTTTAAGAACAGAAAGAAACAAAACTTACATAAATAGAAAAAAAAAGAGAGATTAATTATTGCTTGTATGAATTTTACTTGCAACTTCTTAAAGAAAAATCAGATACTGCAGAAAAATTCTGAAACAAAAATCTGTATATTTCCATTATATCTAATAGTAGAATTTCAAAAAATATGCAGCATGACCATCTCACATGCTCAGAAAACTCATGAACCAAAATTATGAAATATTTTGACATTTTAAGCCATTTTTTGTGTTACAATTTACCAATACATTCATTGCCTGGGTAAGTGTAGTTGACCAGAAAAAAACCCAACTTATAACTGCTTTGAATTCCTAGGAACTAAAATTTTCCTGAAAAAGTTAAGTGATATAAATTTCAATGTCGAAACAGAGAATACAGCCATTTCAGTTTTGAAATAATACATAGATTTCTGCACATGATGAATTCTGAAAGAATTGTCATATTAAATTTATTTAGCCTAAAATAGAAGGATAAAATATGGAAGAACAGGAAGAAGTAACTTAAACACTTGTGATTAATTTCAAAAACCAGCAGTGTGCACTCACAGCCAAGAAGAGTGTGACCAGTAGGTCAAGAGAGGTGATTTTGCCCCTCTACTTGGCACTGGTGAGACCCAACCTGGAGTATTGTCTCCAGTTCTGGAGCCCTCAACACAGGAAGAACATTGAGGTATTGGAGTGGGTCCAGAGGAGAGCCACAAAGATGGTCAAAGGGCAGGAGCAACTGCCCTATGAAGACAGGCTGAAGGAGTTGGGATTGTTCAGCCTGGAGAAGAGAAGGCTCAGGGGGGACCTTATAGTAACTTATCAGTACCTGAGGGGGTCCTACAGAAAGGCCAGGGAAGGACTTTTTAATAAGTTATCTGATGGGAGGACCAGAAACAACGGATGTAAATGGAAAGGGGGTAGATTTAGACTTGACATAAGAAAGAAATTCTTTACAGCGAAGGTAGCGAAACACTGGAACCCAGAGAGGTTGTGGACACCGCCTCTCTGGAGGAGTTCAAGACCAGGCTGGACATGGCACTGAGCAGTCTGATCTAGTTGGGAGGTGTACCTGCCGGTGCAACTCAATGATCTTTAAGGTCCCTTCCAACCCAAACTATTCTATGATTCTATGAAAATCCTATCATAACATGAAGAAGGACAGCTGCAGTGCCTGTGAGAATTCATGATCAAAATTAACCCTAAAGGTTCACATTTTAATTCCATAAAGGTTAAAATGATGCACACTGGAAATTCACATTATTTCAGAGGTAGATGAACAGAGCTGTTTTGGAAAAAAAGCTAGGCTAGCTGAATATAGAGATATGATTAGAACTCAAGTTAAACAAGGAGAATTTCTGACCTATGGTAGTGGGGGGAGTTCATAAGGGATAAAAGGATATTGCAAGGTTATGTAGGGAGAAAATTAGAAGAATGAAAGCCCAATAGAATGTTAAGGAGACTTAAGGAGAATAAGAAAAGTACCTATAAGTCATCCTCTTTTACTCTGCAGTGGTGAAGTCACATTTTAAGTACTGTGTTCAGTTTTGAGCCCCTCACTGCATGACAGATATTGAGTTGCTAGAGAAAGTTCAGATAAGGGCAATGAATCTTGTGAGAAGTCCAGAGCAAAAGTTTTATGAGTTTTATGGGGTTGCTTAGTCTGGTGAAAAGGAAGTTGAGGGGAGATCTTATCTCTCTCTACAGCCCTCTGAAAGGAGGTTGCATTGAGGTGGAATTCTGTCTCCAAGGAAACAAGCAAATGGATGGGAGGAAATGGCTTCAATTTGTGACAGAGATTTAGACTGCATATTATGAACAATTTCTTCACAGAAGAGTTATCAAGAGCCTATCCAGAAAAGTGATGGAATTGCCATTCCTGGTACTTAGAAGACATGTAGTATTTAAGGACATGGTTTAATATTTTGTCAATATTACATTGATATTTTAACCTGATGATTTTAAGACTTTTTCAACTTAGTGAATTCTATCATTCTATAATTCTATGATGCTTAAGTCTTTCCAAATAAAACAATTTGAAACAAATCACATTGTCTTAAATACAAAGAACAACAATAAAAGAAGATAATGATAGGAACTACATTTTCATGAGGACATCTGATTAAGAGTAATCAAGTAGTTTAGTTTACTAGTATTGTAGGGTCATTCAGTAACTGCCTGGAAAAAATATCACTGTATTGAATTTGTCGTTAGCTTATGACCCGATTAGTAGTTATTTCAGCCTTTATCTTAAGAAACAAATGTACTTCTTTGGAACTACCCTACATGGGTGATCCTTGTTTTCTCAGCCTGCACTCAGAAGGAGCACTTTTAATTACCGCTTCCCTAAGAAGTGAATGTTAGTAAAATATTTTAATTTTAAAAAGTTAATTCTGTACTCGCTTGTATTATGAAGTATTTCTAGGTTTCTCCTCTACCCTTGCTCTGTGTAAGAGGATTTTATTGAAGAGATAACAAAGTAATACTGAAGAAATATACAAGCTCTCCAATTAGAATCTTGGGTAGAACTAAGTAGATGAACATTTTGTTCCTGTTTCTGGGTTAGATCTAAAGATTCGTACCTTATTTCCACAGCTTTTAGCATATTACTGGACTATATTTTTTGGAATTCTTCATTCTACAGATGCAAAATTATCTGCATATACAGTGCTTTTCATGATGTTATACAGTTGTTTGCTAATCCAAAGCAAGTAGATACATGCATAGGGGTGAATTTCAGTCTCCCACTTGGACCTTTCAGTATTTCTGCAAAAGACTAGAACCTCTAGAGAGGTTTACATTTTATTGACCTTTTATATTGGCAATTAGAGTTGTTACTTTGACACTATCCTAAAAAAAAGTGACTCAAAAGTGAAAACATTTTTTCAGCCTTTCCTTATGTAATTTTTTTTCCTTTTTTGAAGCAGTCTGGGACCTCTGTTAAGACTTCCAAATTGTGTGAATGTTGCAATTTCTGCTGAGTAAAAATAAATTCAATTAAAGAAGCCATTCTCTAATTTTAAACTAAAGTGACAAGTAGGATAATGATAAGGTTAAGCTGGCTTTAACTAAAACTACTTAAAGGTACAATCCAATTTATGTTTTCAAGGTCTGAAGAGCAGTAGGAGAAGGTTTCTACAAGGTACATAGAGAATTGTTGTATATAAAAGATAAATGAAACCTTTTCTGTCATTTCTACACTGTAATTTTAAGGAGATTTGGGCTTTATGTAGATCTGTAAGGCCGGAATTTGAGCAGCAGTCTACCCTGTTTGACAAAGGGTACATCAGTGCTAAAGCTGGAATGAGGATATCCAAGTACTTAAGTAGGTTCCCAGATTTTGATTGAATATCCATGCTGACACATGATACCAGTCTTAAATCTTCACTGTAAACAAGTCCTTCCAACGAACCTAAATTAATGTAGCACAAATGTAGGCACCTGGATCATTCAGATTAAACAACTATTCAAGAAACATTAGTTCCCTTTATGTGGTATGTAGTCCTGGTTTGAGGTATAACAGAATTGTCTGGTTTGTTACTTTATTTTTCAGCTAGGCCTCTTCTGACTGACTAAACTCTGAAATAAACAGCATATTGTTCAGAAGCTGGGAACTAGATGATCTTTAAGGTATCTTCCAACCCAAACCATTCTATGATTCTATATTAACACCTTCATTATACCAGGGAATGGTATGCAAGAGGATCTTATTTTAATTTACTACTATTGAAGTCAAGGTCAGTAAATTCATCACTTGCCCCACCAGGGATTGGAAGCAGGAACACACTTGCAAGGAGGGCAGAAGACCCCAAATCGACCAACAGGGGTATTCCATCCCATCTGCCCCATGTTCATCATTAAAACTAGTGGATCAACAGGTCATCCCTCTTTCTTCAATGGCTGACATCCAGAGAAGACCCTGCCTATTCATCTGCTTTTTATCTCAATCTATGCACTGCTGTCTCTGATGTAGAATCCAGCTCCCGACTGTTGCTGACAATATTTGGATGACTGTAAAGCTCCCACTCATTCTGAGACATCACAGTATCTTTCAGAGGAGTAGATATATGTAAATAAAACCTCACTGTCTTACTTGCAAAATAATTATGCTAGCAATTCTTTCCTAAAGAGATGAGCAGCAGAGAAAGAGATGTAAGTTTAAGCTAAAACATAACTGTGTTTTTAAAGTTTATGTTGATGAGATATTATATTGGAAGAGTTGTTCAATTAATTTCAAATTAATTGCCTTTATAGGAATTCTTTAAAACTGGATTTATGTTTTAGAGCCAAGGAGGACACTAATCTTTGAATTATAGTGAGTGAAATGATAAATCTATAGGGCTTGATTATTCATCAAGAGGTATCTTTTCCACTTTCGAAAGATAAATTACTTCACTGATGTGTGAATTTAATTCATACATGATACAGATGTGAATCTAACTGGAACACTCTGTTCTTAGTTGGAACTGACCTTGATCTAAGATTCAATACTTGCTTTCATCAGGTAATCATTAACGTTTTTACTGGTTTAATTTTTTAATATGAATTTTGCCTCTGTGCAATCTCTGTACAAGGACACCAACATTTGAATGAGTGAGCAGGCCTAGTCAGGTAGGATGGAGTGATCTCAAGCCTATTTCAGTTCATAAAGGAAGCAGTATTAACAATGTAGACTGCTACAATCATTACAGTCAATAGATGCTCATGTGGAAGAATAAACCAATGTAGTTTCGGTATGACTGCTCAATTAAGTTTCAGAATGAATAAGTCATTTATACACTTATATACTTTACTTTATATCTATTTTCCCTTTTCTGAGTGCTTTCCATCTTCCTGACCATCTTTTCATTCAGTGTCCAACACCACCTCACTTCTTGATGTTTCTGTATTGGTCTTAAATGTTTGTAGTTTAAATTAATAAGTTTCTTTCAACTCAAAAGAGATTACAAAGATTATAAATAAGGGATCTGAAGAGTAGTTCCATCTAAGTTATCCTGTGTGGTTGACATAGATTACATAATGACATAGATTACATGATGACACATTGACTGTCATTTTCAAGATATTACTTTCACGTCAGCCCTTTTGTAATATGGCATCACAGATTATATGTAATTGTTCAATATAGGATGCCCTGAATAAAGACTGATTTTTGCCAATTACTTCCATTTTTAATGTTTCTTATTTGGACTAATGTGACCAGCCTGTTTATTAATTTCATTTTTTCACATTCCAGTACTTGAACATGTGATGACACCTTTAATGTGTGGTATCTCAGCCTTCAAAGAATCATACTCTGTGTATGAAAGATCCCAGACAGGGTAAGAATATTAAAAGAAGGGGTATCACTTACACTGTGACAGAAAAAAAAGTCAGTAAATTACACTTTCCATTATTGTTTATATATTATTTATATAGCTTATTTTTGACAATGAAATAGAAATACATTTTCATGTAAGATTAGCTTACAATTACTTATAAAGCTGGGTGGAGGAACATAAGCTGCAACTGCAAAGATAACCTTTTTTTTTTTTGTAGGAAACTTATACAATTCTGTACTCTGAACATAACTCTGGATCTGTGACTGCACTTTGATCTACCTTCTCCCATCTGCCCTGCTACATTCCCTGTATATGTGTCCTCTTCCATGAAGAAGACTCATTCATGTTCCACTATTAACTTGAGAATTTAATGATTTAGAAAATTTTCTTAATTACTGCCACTTCATTACCTCCCCCATTCATTACAACAAACTGTATATTATACAGTCAACATTTATAGTCATTTGGAGACTGAAGCTTTGTAATTTAATATGGCAAATTTTAATGATTTGTACTGTGTGTTAATTAGATCAAATCAATCTTTCTGATATTTAAGTGAAGGGGAAAGGAATATCTGTGCTTAGAGATTTGCATCCCTTCTCCCCATAAAACACTTCATGTAAATGATAGACAGCACCACCATTAAAGGTTAATCATGTCCTCATATTTCTAGAATCCTCTCCTATAAATCTGGCTTAGAATCTAAAGTGTAAATTTAAGTGAAGGGGAGAAAAAGACCTTTGAGGAACAATGGACTTACTAAAACTAGATCTGTAACTTCTTTCTGGAGGAGACAAAAATGGCAAATACCAAATATATTAGCAGATAACTAAAAGGCATAAAACAGGTCTGAAATGAGGATCCTATTTAAGGTCCAAATGTGCTCTCCCCCAAGATATCCCTTTACTAGACAAGATACAGCCTGTCAGCTGCCAGCTCTTCTTGTCTAGGAACATGAAGGGGAGCCTTCATGAGCCCACTGACTTCTTCTGAAATGTGAGAGAAGTGACAGCATTGAACAATAAGTCTAGACTGATATATTGATCTGTAGTGTGCTAAGTTATCAAGACTGGGCACCTGAACTATAAGGCAGATCCTTATTGAGAGTGTTCTGCAGTGACATCAGTAAAAGTAACACCTGGAACACAATGTGTTGTTCCTGATTCTGGTGCCACTTCCTTGATTATGTCTTACTTGATTTTTGACACCAATTTAACTAAACTTTGTCTTCTAGAAAGAGAGACTGCTGCTTGATCCATTCGTCTAAAACTTAGTGTGGTTCATCTGAAAAGCCTGTTGGGAGGATTTGATCACACAGTTTTCTATTTCTGAAACAATGAGAATTATTTTCATGAAAGACAAAGCTCTGATGTCAGATGCTATGGGACCTGTGTTCTTTTATGTTCAATTTTTTTAAGAATATGCTAACTTTATAATCTACCTATCAGTGCAAAAAGGAAAAAATAAAGGCTTCTGGGTCAGTACTCATTTGTCCAAAGTCTGACAAAGGTAAAAACACACCCATCAGGTGCATAAAATACGTTATCCCTTTATGATATATCATTAAGGTTAACTATCAATCCTTATGTATAGTGTATAGATGATGGCAACTTCTGTTTTAACACATAGCATTATTCACATCTGCAAAGTAAGCTCTCTGAAAATTCAAGATTTCTGATACCACCTCTTCTCTTTTGAATCTGGTTTGGATTTTTGATGAACTCTAATGGTATTCAAGCCCCAAAAGAGTCAATATGTCATGCAAATCCAACAGAAAATCCGTACTTAGCACTGAAATAGTTCATTAAGAGTATTTCTGTACTTGAAGATATTGCTTTACTTTGTGTTTAGGCATCCTTCACACTGTTAAATATACTTCAATAAATGATTGTCCATAAGGATGGTCCTACACTGGAAGCATTTAATTTTCATCAGAGCAGAGCAGCGAGACAAATAATAGAATGTGTTATGTTGGAAGGGACCTTTGTAGATCATCTAGTCCAACCTTTCTGCAGTAAACAGGAACATCCTACATTAGATAAGATTGCTTATCAAGACTGGCTTTAACTGTATCCAGGTATGGAGCCCTTACCACCCTTCTGGGCAACCTGTTCCTCATCACCTTCATGGGGAAGAACTACTTATTAGTGTTTAATCTAAACCTGTTCTTCTCTAGTTTAAAATCATTGCCCCTCATCATATCACTCCATTCCCTTGCAGATTTCCTGTAGGGACCCTTCAGGTACAGATAGAACACTATGAGATCTCCTTTATTAAATTTTATTTTCCTTGCTGCACTCGAGGCTACATCTTTCACCAAGCACCTCATTGTCTGTGGAGGCCCCAGACAGCTGCACAGATTTATCACTGTAAAATAATATAATTTTTCAGGTGAGAGTATTGTTTATTTTCAAAGATACAGAAATTTTCAACTAAAAATTTAGCTTATATTCAGTGTTTCATTCACCATTACCCCGGGGCTGCTCCCTATCACATCATCCCCAGCCTGTATTGATAATGAGGATTGTCCTGACTCAAGTGCAAGATTTCTTACTGAACTTAATGAGGTTTACACAGGCCTATCCAGGTCCCTCTGGACGACATCCCTTCCTTCCAGTATGTTGACTGCACCACTCATCTTGGTATCATCTTCAAACTTCCTGAGAGAGCACTTAATTCCACTTTTTGTATCACTTATGAAGATATTAAGCACCATTGGTCCCAATACGGATTCCTGAGGGACATCACTCCTCACACCTCTTCAAACAGACATTGAATCACTGACCATGATCATCCAGATGTGATCACCCATCCAGTTCCTATTTTTCAAACAGTCCATCCATGAAATCTGTGTCTCTGCAACTTTGAGAGAAGGATGCTGTGGGGGACCATATAGAAGTCCTTGCAGAAGTTCAGTTAAACAATATCAATTGGTCTCCCAATGTCCACCGATGTAGTTCCTTCAGTTACCACTAGGTTGGTCAGGTAGGGTCAGCCAATGCTGACTGTCTCAAATCACCTCTCTGTCCTCCACGTGCTGAAGCATAGGGAGAATCTGCTCCATGATTTATCCAGGCACAGAAGTGAGACTGACAGGTTGGTAGCTCCTGGCATCCTCCTTCTATCTTTTTTTGAAAATGAGTGTGTTGTTTGACCTTTTCCAGACACCAGGGACTTCTCCTAATGGATAGTACTTCTCAAATATCTTGGAAAGCAGCTTGGCAGTCACATCAGCCCATTCCCTCAGGATTCTGGGATGCATCTCGTCAAGTCCCATAGGCTTGTGCTTGTGTTCAAGTCCTTAAAATAGTCCCAAACCCTGTCTTCACTTACAGCAGGAGGGACTTTGTCCCCCTCTTCCCCACCTTATAGTCCTTTGGGAGATGTGAAGAGAGAGTTTGCCAGTGAAAACAGCAGTAAAAAAGTTGTTGAATTCCTCAGCCTTCTCCTCATCTATTGTTATGAGCTTCTCATTTTTGTATATTGCAGGGGTATTGTTTCTTTAAGCTTTCTTTTGTGATTGATATACCCATAGAAGCCCTTCTTGTTATTCTTAGCATCCCTTGCCAAATTCAGCTCCAGTCACACACTGTCCCTCCTGACCTCATCCGTACATAACTGGGTAGAGTCTTCCAAGGTACCAAGTGGATCCTCTTCCAAGGATATCTGTTACTGCTTGAATTGCATCTGCAGCTCTTCTTGCTTTTTAGTCTGACCTGCAGGTCCCAACTCAGCCACCCTGGTCTCTTCCCTTCCTTGCTTGATGCCTTACATCAAGGACTGAGAGCTTTTGTACTCTATGAAAAAAATCCTTGAATAACTGTGAGCTCTCTTCCATGGCTTTGTTTCCCAGGATTATTTACAGAAAGTCTTACTGTGTATCTCCTCATGTAGGGTTGTCTATTTCCTGTCTCAAGAAGTTATCATCAAGGCATTCCAGGAACTTCCTGGATTGCTTGCACCTCCCCATGTTGTTTTTCCAGCAGATACCAGGGTGGATGAGATGCCAGCAGGATGAGAACCTTTTAATGTGATGCCTCCTTTAGCTGGAGTAGGAAGGTTTCATCAGTAAGGTGTTCTTGATCATGCAGCCCATAGTAGACACCAGCTATATGGTTATCTTGTTGTCTTGGTCTCTAATTGCTACCCATAAGCTTTTGAATTCCTCTTGGGTATTCTTTAGGGACAGCTCTTTGCACTCTATCCATATGCATTTATTAACATCCCAAATCCCTTCCCTTCCTTCTACCTCACCTGTTACTTCTGAATAGCCTGTATCCCTTGATGGCCACATATCAGGCACAGAATTCATCCCACCAGGTTTCAGTGATGCCCAACATATTGTGGCTTCCCAGAAGTATGGTAGGTTCCATCTCTTCTTGTTACTCATCATGAGTGCATTGGACTAGATGGAGGAACTGGGAGCAGCTGTGCTGCTTACTGGGCTGCTGACTGCACTGTCTTCTTAGAGGAGCTCCCCTTGAGGTATTTCTCAGGTATTTCCCTGGAGGGAGTGGCTCCTCTCTATGAGACAGTGATGGTGATGCAGTGCCCTCAGCATGTCCTGGGGCTACCAGTCGTGGGCCCTCACTAGGACCTCATCACCCCTATCCCGGATGTGCTGTGCCACAGCTTATCTCAGACAACCCTTATATCATATATCCCCCCTTCTCATCTAGTATGAAGTCCTATCAGTCAGTCCTGCAATATCTTGGGCAAAGACCCTCTTCCACCTTTGGGACAGTTGTTTCCCATTTGATGGCAGCATGTATGCCATTTTACCATCACAAAACAAAAAATGTGGTGACACCAGCTGGAAGCATGTATTGACAGATGCAATACATTCGTTCCTTCCATTGTTGGTTCCTTAAGTTTGAAGGAGTGATGAAAAAGTAATCTGTAGTGACTAAGAAATAACCTGTTAATATTGGTGAAGGGTCTCCTGTTTACTTCTACTTAATTTAACTCAAGGTCTCCAGTTCTTTTTATCATAATGAGATGAGGATTGAGCTGTAGTTGATTTTGTAGAATTTTAAAATATAATATTTCTATTATTATTTTATTTTTAAGCTTTCCTAAATTAACAGAGAGTTTATGAAGTACTTTCAAATATGCCCTAATAAAAAATTATTGGAGGTCAATTTATATATTTCAGATAAACAAGCATGATTTGGTTATAGCCACAACAAAGCACAGCTCATTTGGCTTGTTTTTGCTGAGAGGTTTAAAAAACTTGTTGGTTGGAATTTATTTTTCTCCTTCACAGATTCTTACAGAACCAACATACTATGTGAAAGGAATATTTAGTGAAATTAAATAAACTAGTGTTCTCTGGATCTGAAATATATGAAATAATTAATAATGAAGACATTGCTAAATAGATTTCATAATAAAAGAATCAAATTGAAGTACTAAATAACTTAATTAGGTAGTGTGGTTGAAGCTTGGTAAGTAAAGCAGATTTTTATAATGAATAATTAATGTTTGGAACACACTGCTACAGGACACTGTGGAAGCCAAAAGTTAGAACAGTTCAAAAAAAAGATTAAATCATGTAATGGAATAAAAATCTAGTACAGTCCAGGAAGAATGAGAATGTGAAGGAGATCATCACCACCTAAACACGTTTCCAGAATTTGGGAGTATGTATTTTAGAAGAACAAATATGCTCTCACAGCTTCTGTTAAAAGATGAATACTTATTCTTGTTGAGAGCTTCCATTAAGCACTGTCCATTTGGGTCTTCTTCCTCCATAGAGGAAAAACTCGCCTATATTATCTAATTTAGGTACTACTCATATATCTTCAAAATGGACATAACATATTTTTTATCATATAGTAGATTGTTTAATCTTCCATACTCTTTTCTTAGGTCTCAAGTTTAAGCTCAATGATGGTTTTTCTATTTCCAGTTAATTTATTTATTTTTCCTATTTTCATTTTAAGGAAGAGCAATACAGAGAGAAATATCTTTAATGATTTAAATGATAAATTTTAAGATGACAAGAGGGTTTGATTTTATTAGAGGGGAAGAAATAATTTTGAACAATGTGAAAATGAAAGAAGAATAAAAAGTGAGAGGATTCTCTTCTCATGCAAAATTGCTAATAAGGGCATAAACCAATTGTAAAATATTTTTCAGATGGATAACTCAGGAGGGATGCTTATCACAAGTTTTGGTTACCTTCCAGTGTCTCTGATGAGTCTAATTATGCAAATTAACTACTATCATTGAAGATATTAGGAAATACTTCTTCCAATTAGAACATGAAAGATTCATCTGGCAATACTGCATGACCAGTTGCAAAATGGGAGCAGAAGAACAGAAGTTACAGACAACACAGAACTGGATGGTGGTAGTTTTTTCTTCTTCACAGGTCTGTTATTTAAGTTGGCTGAAAATTTTGACATGAGCTGTATCTCTGTGCTTGCAGCCTGGAAAGCCAACAAGATCCTTGGCTGCCACTAAAGGAGTGCGTCCAGCAGACAAAGGGAGGTGATTGTGGCCTAAAATACTGTCTTTCTATGGAGTCCATAGTACAAGAAGCACATGGGTGTGTTGGAGTGGGTCCAGAGGATGGCCATGATGATGATCAAAGGCCTGGAGCTCCTGTCAAGCAAGGCTGAAAGAGCTGTGGTTATTCAGCCTGGAGAAGGCTCTGGGAAGGCTTTACAGCAGCATTCTAATACTTAGAAGGGACCTACCAAGAAGACTGAGAGGGACTCTTACTAGGGAGCATAGTGATAGGATGAGGGGTAACAGTTTTAAATCAAAAGAGGGCAAATTTAGATAGGATATTAGAAAGAGATTTTTTGTAACAGTGGTTATAAAAAAGAGGTCTCCCAGATTGACTGCAGATGCCCTGCCCCTGAAAATGTTAAAGATCAGGTTGGACAAGGCTCTGTGCAACCTGATCTATCTGAAATTTTCCCTGTTCACTGCAGAGGTGTTGTATTAGATGACTTTCAGAGATCTCCTCTGACACAAAACTTTCTATGATTCTATGATATTTAAGTTCAAAAACATACTGGAATATCTCATAGCAAAGCACAGCAGTGGAATTCTTCACTAGAATTATACCAAAATCCATCATAATTAGAAACCTGTTTGTAAGAAAACCATGCAACCTTTCTAGGCTTTCGCTGCATTGCTACATAGTTGTCATGGTGTTGTGGTTTGGTGTCAAAGAAAGAAGCATGTGTCCCTTGCTCCAGCTGGCTCTTTATGGTGGGTAGGAGGTCAGCAGGCAGAAGTATGAGAGGGAAAGACAAAAAAATTTGTGGGCTCAGACAAGGGCAAATGAGAAAGTTTAAGAGAACAGAAAAGGCAACAAGACAACAACACGTGTAAAGGGAATGGAAAATTACTAGATAACCTCTGAAGACCAGGTGGTTCTTGCTGTTTGGATTCCTTTGACTCCCTTACAAGATTTTTGGGTCTTGATGACCCTCTCTCCAGCCCTGATGTTCACTGGGAATGAGTTGCTGGGCAGCCAGAAAAATACATGCCCAACAGAAAGCAAGAATAGCCTTCAGCTGGCCTTCAAGACAGAGCAGAGAACAAAAGCACCCTTCATGGTTAAGGTGCTGCATGCATGCAAGGCAAGAGCAAGACTTTGTAACAGGTCCCATGGACTTGGCATGTATAGGCCCCAATTACCAGGACTGTGGGACTGGGTAAAAAAATCTGAGCTCCTGGACTACTGGACTCAATAAGTGCTACATTTCCTTCCATTAGAACCATGTTGTCTCCATGGATACCCACAGACCAACATGTGTCAACCTGGAGCCCTGGATTCCAGAGGATTAGATACTGCCTGCAGGGAATTGTAAGTGTTAATCCCTTACCTACCAGTCTTGCTTGTGGATGTTAGTGTGTATAGGTTAGGAAGTTAAGGAATCAGCTTGGCCATATAATAAAGTATCTGTGTGTTTAAGAATGAAGGCTATGTGCCTTTTGTTCGGAACTCTCCAATCCCTTCCAGTTACATCACAAGTAGGGGAATGTACAGACTCTTGTTAGTTATCACAGGCATTGCTTACTTTAGTCATAAGATCTCTTCCCTTGAATTCCTTCCGAAACACAACTGCAGTTAGGTTTTACCTTCCCTAACACCATTCCTACAATCCCAGTCAGCATTTCTAAGTTCCTCTTTTACCACCTGGCCCAGCTTCCACCTCCTGTGTGCTGTTTTTTTGGTGTTGGAGCACTGTGAATTCCCCATTTAGCCATATCTTCATGATGTGTCACCCTGAGTGCGAGGATTGTCCTGCCAGCTACTCACAAGTTTACTGATCCTCCAGATCTGACTCTCTTGGGATCCCACCTGCCTGTCTCTCAAGTAAGCCAAAATCTGCTCAGCCGAAGTCCCAAATCTGTGCTCTGATAGTCATATCTCTCATTCTCTGGGAGTTGTCACATTTATCTTATGATCAAAATAGCAACTGCTATACTTTGTCCTGTTCCCCGCTCTTAATGGACAGCAGATTCAGTTATGTGTCAGCCTGCTTGGCCTATGCAGTATCTATACTAAGCAGTTATCACTGATAACCTGCAGAAATCTTGTTAACTTGTGTCCCACCACAATACCCAACCAGTAGATGTCAGCAAGGTGAAAACTCCAAGAAAGCTAGTTTCAGTAACCCAGCTGAAGCTGGTTCACCACCTGTCCCTGACCAGGTGGTTAATAACAGGGTCCTGCCAAGTGATCATCTGTATTACCCTCTCATCCTCTGACTTCCAGCACTCATGCTGTTTCCTGTCCCTTAGAAAAGACCCAGGTATTATTACCCCAGCTGTTTTATCACACTAAGGATCATCCAGTCCTCTTTTTCCTCCCTGTCCACCTATACCGAAAACTTTTTTCCCATCCACTGCCCTCCCTAGTTTTCAAAAGCTGCCTCAACATGTATCAGTTTTTGTAATAGCTCAGCAATGGCAGCCTCCATTCATAGGGTTCTAGTGAATTCCAGGACACGCATCTTCCTAAATGCTTTGGAAAGAAATGGGAGGTAGTAACTTTGTAGGTAACCACATACAAGCATTGTCTAAACTTGACACAGACCCAAGTATCATATATTTTCATGACACTGGGTGATGATCAGTGGGCATAGCTGACCTCAGTCATGGTCAGATGAGCAATCTTCTGCAGTATAAAAGCTTCCAGAGGTCTTTGTCCTGTTGGCCTTAAATTTTAAAAAAATTCTCATCAAAGAAATAGCTAATCACTCTGGCCAGTGTTTACTAATTTGTCTGTCCGAGCAAAAAATACATAGTCAGAAGCAGTTTTGTTTAAACAATCTAGTGCTTGAATTAGAGAAGTGAGCAAGTGTGCTAACATTTCAGTTTTTTTCTGGAACCCCAAATTTATCAGACTAGATATCTTGATGTAGGCCACAGAGATCTTAGGTTCAAAACAAATGCCACAAAATAATTAATACTCTATCTCCTGGGACCTTGCCTGAATTGCAAATCAGGTCGGGAAGCTAGCATTGATTTCTTTAAGAGATTTTAGCTTTTTGATTCTCCTTTCTCCTCCTACGGACTCCCTGCTTCATTAAATTTACAAGAATAACATTAAATAACTTGGCAGAGTTTGGAAGAATACAGGCATGTTGTGATCAACAGCAATATGTGTATTTGCCACCCTAATTGATGGTAATTTTCTATGACTATTTATTCCAGGATGTGGTCTCCTCCTTTTCATTCCTATTCCTGCAGCAGCAACATCTTGATGAGTAAATAAATTTAGATTTTTCATTTCATGTAAGAAATTTCTGTGGAGACCAGCAGGTAATAAAACAGTAGTATATAGACTGTCCAAAGCATATACAGAAGTTTTTTTAAAGCTTAATAAAAGTACAAAATATCAGCTACTTGCAAAAAATGTTCTTGATTCAATGAAGCATCATAGGAATGAAAGATTCATCCTATAACTATAATAAACAGGTATCATGTAGCTTTTTTAATGGTATCCTAACTATGGGACAACCTACAATAGAAATTTATATCTGGAGAAGGTAAGATGCAGAGAAGAATGAGGACCCACTGACTGTATTGTTCCGTCTCAAGCAAAATCATAATGGTTTTAACTGTGTATAACAATCTCAACTGTTTTCCCTTTTTCTTTTATCAACTTCATCATTCACTATTAATGTGATAACCTATATGAAATTTCAGGGGATGGTTGTAGTTTGCAGGAAAAAGAAGGTTTTATGCACCACAATACAAATTCATCTTGAACTTGCAACGTAAGTAGCTGATTTGTTAAGGATCTAGGTGGTTTTTTATTGAGTAGAAATAGAACATTGCAACCAGGAAGTTGTAGGAAGAGGCTTTAAAGATAGTCCAAGAGAAGGGCTGTACCTTGGCAAGAGCAGGCTTCCTATTGTGATTTACATTGATGTTTACTTTTTTAAGATATCCCTCTGTTTGATTGTGCCCCCAAAAGTCCCAAATACAGGAAAATACATTAAAATCCTTAAAATATATTAAAATATATTGATTTATGTTAAAATACTTTATAAAATAAAGGGTACGAGAATTTAAAAATTAAACCTGTCCAACTGTAGAAAGCAGTTGAGATGCTCAAAAAATTGTGACATTCAAAATGCAAACTCCAGGTGCTATGATAGTCTTTTCATAATAGTACTTAACATAACAATGCATTCTAAATGCAAACTTTTCCTGATATATAGTTATACTAACTACCTTACTCTTCTGGTTCCTATGTTGATGAGTTTTTTGACTTGAAGTTCTTCTCAGTTCTTTTGTGTTGAACATTAACATCCATAATGGAAGGCATACAGGTCACACTTTGCTCTTCTTTTGTTATGTTGTATACAATGGTGACCTTGTTACACCTCTTCTAGGATGCATGACAGACAGGCGTCTATTTGCAGTATGACTTGCCTCAAAATTTGTCATCTTCAAAAAAAAAAATGGCTGTACACTATTTAAAAATATATCAGTAATGTTTTTGTGACATTCCGGTGTGACACTGTGACCAAACTTGTACAATCGTTTATGTTTCAAAATTTGTGATTGGAATTTTTAGTTTGGTTCACTAGCATGAGATTCATCTCAAAGATGAAAAAAATTAGTTCTATTTGGTGATGTTAGCTATACTGAATTTTCAGTCTTGCAGTTCCCACAGCTTCCAGAGACTAGGAATATTTCTTTTTATAGTCTTGCTAGTTAAAATCAAACAGCTGTATGAAGATCATTATTTTTCCATGCTAGATTATTTTCTAGCAAAGCTGCAATGGAAAGCTTAAATTATGAAAAGGCTAGAGGCAAATAAAAAATAATTCCTCCTCCTTTTAAGCAAAAGATAAGATTTTGGGATTAATTATTTTTAAATACCATGGTCAGGCATATATCAAAAAAAATTTTTTTCTCTCAGTATCTTGTCAGATGATTTGCCAGTTTTTTCTTTGTCAGTGATATGAACTTATTAATATCCATCGAGTAAAGCACTAAAGGATTCTTAAATCTGATAGTGATTATTCATCTGGTTTCTTTGAACTGATGCATTTTGTAGCTTAAAGAACATACCTACCTACTGGAAAATCCAGTATATATTTGCCTATATACTATAAACATATTTTGTATAAATTGTGTATATATTGTCTATATAATATATATTTGTCTACTTCTGTATATATTTGTCATATGTTTCTGGGAGCTAGTAAATTTTCTGATAAATTAATTACTCATATACTTTCATGGCCAATTAAGAAATAAAATCAGGCTGATTTGTTAGATTTTTGCTTTGTGTCTAGATCAAGAATGAGATGAGGTCTTAGGAAGCAAAGATTTTAAATTACTGTGTGACTCCCTACTGAACTAGTATTTGCCGATCAGACTTATCTATAGCTTGTTCCCACAGATAGAGCATTTCAACCATAATTCATTTGTGAACAGACTCCACAAAAAAGCAGTTGCTTCCACAAAGAGATAAACAGGCACTAATTACCTGGAGGAAGGAGGTCTTCATCATCTAGGAAAGTCAGTCTGCAGTTCTCAGGCAGTTTCGAAATCAGGATATTTTTGTCTTTGAATTTCTACCCAAAATATCCATAAATTAAATAAAAGAAAAAAATCATAAAAAACTTCAAAAATAAAAAAAATTATGATGTTCAGAGTCTGAAGACAAGAAACAGGGACTGTGAGCAGATGTTCAATATGCAAGCAGTGACTCAGACTCTGCAAGCAATCTTTGAGCAGTTTGTAGCCAGTCAGAATCAGAATTAAGTTCAGACCACTTCCCCAAAGTCTCATTAAAGTACATCAATGCTTAGGGCAGTTCAGTCATTATGTGATAGGAATAACTTCTGTGATTATATTATGTTAAGGCCACCTAAAAACTTCTGGCCTAAGAGTAGAAAGAAAAGCACAGTGAAAGTGAAGAAGCTAGATGCACTGAAGAAAAAAATCTCTCTGTGAGCCCTTTCCATAAAGAAACTGGAGGGGCAGGGGATTTGGAGAAGGATGAGGTACTCAACAACTTCTTCGCCTCAGTCTTCACTGGTACGGCCTATGATTCCACAACTCAAGTCTTGAAAAATAAGGCCGTATACCAGGGGAAGCAAGATCCACCCACTGTGCGTGAAGAGCAGGTTCGTGAACACCTGAGAAACTTGGAGGTGCACAAGTCAATGGGACCCGATGAGATCCACCCAAGGGTCCTTAGAGAACTGGCAGATGAAGTTGCCAAACCACTGTCCATCATATTTGAAAGGTCATGGCAGACTGGTGAAGTTCCCACTGACTGGAGAAAGGGGAACATAATCCCCATATTTAAAAAGGGAAAGAAGGAAGACCCAGGAAACTACAGGCCAGTCAGTCTCACCTCTGTGCCTGGCAAAGTCATGGATCAGATCCTCCTAAAAGTGTTGGAAAAACACATGGAGGGTGACACAGAGGTGATTGGAGGCAACCAACATGGCTTCACCAGGGGCAAATCATGCCTGACCAATTTGGTGGCCTTCTATGATGGAGTAACATCATCGGTGGACAAAGGAAGGGCAACTGACATCATCTACCTGGACTTGTGCAAGGCATTTGACACTGTCCCGCATGACATCCTGGTCTCCAAACTGGAAAAGAATGGGTTTGATGGATGGACCACTCGCTGGATAAGGAGCTGGTTGAATGGTCGAACTCAAAGAGTTGCAGTCAATGGCTCATTGTCCAAGTGGAAACCAGTGACGAGTGGTGTTCCCCAAGGATCAGTACTGGGACCAGTGCTATTTAACATCTTCGTAGGAGATATGGACAGTGGGATCGAGTGCACCCTCAGCAAATTTGCAGATGACACCAAGCTGTGTGGTGCAGTTGATACACCTGAAGGAAGGGATGCCATCCAGAGGGACCTTGACAGGCTTGAGAGGTGGGCCCAAGCCAACCTCATGAAGTTCAACAAGGCCAAGTGCAAGGTCCTGCACCTGGGTCGAAGCAATCCCAAGCACAGATACAGGCTGGGTGGAGAGTGGCTTGAGTGCAGCTCTGTAGAGAAAGACTTGGGTGTGTCAGTTGATGACAAACTCAACATGAGCCAGCAGTGTGCACTCGCAGCCAAGAAGGCCAACCAAATCCTGGGTTGCATCAAGAGGAGTGTGACCAGCAGGTCAAGAGAGGTGATTTTACCCCTCTACTCGGCACTGGTGAGACCCCACCTGGAGTATTGCGTCCAGTTCTGGAGCCCTCAACACAGGAAGGACATTGAGCTATTGGAGAGGGTCCAGAGAAGGGCCACGAAGATGATCAAAGGGCTGGAGCAACTGTCCTATGAGGACAGGCTGAAGGAGTTGGGGTTGTTCAGCCTGGAGAAGAGAAGGCTCAGAGGGGACCTCATAGTAACTTACCAGTACCTTAAGGGCTCCTACAGAAAGGCAGGGGAAGGAATTTTTAACATAATATCGGATGGGAGGACTAGAAACAACAGATGTAAATTGGAGGGGGGTAGGTTTAGACTTGAGATAAGAAAGAAATTCTTTACAGTGAGGGTGGTGAAACACTGGAACCGGTTGCCCAGAGAGGTTGTGGATGCCCCGTCTCTGGAGGTGTTCAAGACTAGGCTGGACAAGGCACTGGGCAGCCTGGTCTAGTGGGAGGTGTCCCTGCCTATGGCAGGGGAGTTGGAACTCGATGATCTTTAAGGTCCCTTCCAACCCAAACTATTCTATGATTCTATGGATAAAGAAATCACTGGATGATAGCAAAGAAAGAGTTGAGGTTAGCAGCAAAATGTCCATCCTGTTGGAGATCAGTGATGAAGGGATTTGCTGTTGGAATTTGTGGAGGAATATGGCCAACGGTATTGATTGCACTGTCAGCAGGTTTGCCATCAAGCTGTGAGGTCTGGTCAACACATTGGAGGGAAAGGATTGACATCCAGAGGAGGGACCCTGACAGAATTGAGCCTGTCAAGATTCATGAAGTTTAACAAAGCCAAATGCAAAATCTTGCATATTGATCAAGGCAATCCCAAATACAGGATTGGGCAGAGAATGATTTGAGACCAGTTCTGTAAAGAGGAACATGCATATTGTCCTGGTTTTGGGCCAAAATTAATAAATTAGCCCCCCAGAGACAGATGGTCCTCCCTCTCTCTCTCTGAAGAGAGGAGGAGATTTAAGAGTTCGGAAGAATTCCAAACTACTTTAATAGATAATGAAACAATAAATAAAATCAAAAGGAAAAGATAAAAAGGTGTACAATATTTACAAGACCAAATCCAGCTCCCGGGATGATGATCACGACCCCACGTGAGCAGGCCGAGGAGAATCCAGCTCCCGGGATGATGATCGAGTTTCCACATGGTCAGGCCGAGGAGAGTAGGCCTCTGGTCTGAAGAGCGCAGAGCCAGGGAGGGGAACGCCGACGAGGGAAGAG